>BMAO01010382.1:0-117850 GCA_019973975.1 Trichonephila clavata
AACCTCATGTGGGTTGTTTGGATTTTTCCACTTATAAGTCGTCGGAGAGCGTTGAGTCACAACAATATAAGGTCCATCTCTTTTAGGCATGAATTTAGCGTTTTCTGGGCAGCATTGCTAAGGGGTGAAGGGTTACCCAGACCTTATCACCTGGATGATACAAGGGACCAGGACGATGTCTTTTATCATAGAAGGCCTTTCGCTGATCTTGTTTCTCTTCAATTCTTGGTTTTGGAATCAAAACAACGGGAGAGGCGTACGGAGATTCACATTCTACTACGATGCCTTGTTGCAGCAGAAATATCTAGCTCTTTCTTCAACAGCTCTTCCTGGCTGGATTCATCCGGTAGGGAGGCACTGAAATTGGTGGGTTGTTTTCAGTGTTGATGCTATGTTCGATAAATGGAGTAGCTTCTCCCCCTACTTCGAAGATAGAGTGATGATTTTTAAGCAAGCTATCAAGTTCACACGCTGAGAACCAGGGAGTTCTGTCCTTCATCTTCCCGTAATTGACAGTTTTTTATAGTCACAGGAAGTACATTAACAGATGTACTCTGGTAAAGGCGTTACGAAATTGTACGATTTTCGGGAATCGTCCACAAAAAGTCCAACAGTTCTTTTCTGAAATTTAGTACTATTCCAGCATTTTTGAGAAAATCAACTCCAAGTAATTGGGGTTGTTTTTGGCATCAGGCAAATAATAAAGTGGGATTTAAACTTTCTGCCTTCCAGAAGGACGGTTTGAAATGTACGTAGAACTTCTTTCTGAGTAACGATCCATCAGCAAAGGATAGGGATATGACTGTCTTCTCAAAGCAGCTCCTTGTTGCAGAAGGATACTGTAAAGAGTTTCTCCTGCATCGAATGACTTGCACCACTGTCCGCAAATGCAGTTCCCGAAACTCCGTTTATGCTGATCCTGAGTACAGCATTTCTGTTGGAAGGTGAGAGACTGTTAACTTGCAGAATTCCAAAGGGAGCTGGATCACCCTTTGAAGGATTGCAGTCAGGGCATTTCTATTTGATGTAACCGGGCTTTCCACATCCATAGCAGGACAGAGGAGTTCGGCTTTCAAATTGCGAATGCCCTCCAAATGGTTTTCGTGGTGCTTCCTTTGCCTTATCCTCCGTTCTTATACTGCTTTGTTTATTTGTTTTTGAGGGGGAAGAAGTTCTTCTTACGTCTGGTAAAACTTTATGTTTCGACGTCTTACCTCGAGCAATTTCATAATCGTCTAATTTTTGTACTAGCTCAATGAGCTTTTAATATCTCCCCAGATATCCACGAAGTGTTCCTTAACGTCCCTCGAAACTCTTCTCTTAAGCTGATCGGTAAGAACCAAATCCTTAAGGGAGTTAAAGTCTTTCACTTCTAGGCTATGTAGCCATTCTTCTAAGAAATTGTTTAGCTCGTACGCGAAGTCCTTCCACAGAGCTTCGGGTTGTTTTTGATGAGTACTGAACTTAATTCGAAACGATTCAGCACTTAACTTGAATCTTTGGAGCAGCACTTGCTTAATGTGCTGGTAATTTCTTAATTTCTCTTTAGGTTCCCGCAAGATAATATTGGAAATATCAATAGGTAACATAGGTAGAAGGTGTGTTATATAATCGACTTCTCCTATGTTAACTTGCTCACACTGTCTTTCAAATATTTTTAGATAGGTGGAAATGTCTGAAGTTTCCACAAATCTGGGTATGAGGTGCTGGATATTTATTTTCTCTGCGGCAGCACTAGTGTTAGTTGAAGAAGTAGCAGTCATGTTTAACTTCATGCGTTCTAGTTCTAAATTCAGTTCGTCTCGTTTTCGTTTGTATTCATTTTCCTCCTTCTCCTCACGTTCTGCCTGAACCCTTGTGTTAATAATTGTTTCTAGAAGAGTTTTAGTAAACTGTTCATCATAGTCTTCCGAAGTTATGATTAAATTTTTAAAATCTATTATTCTCATTATTTCTCCTGCTTCGAGGCCCAATTCTGTAGCTAGTGTTTTTAAGTCCTCTTTGCGCGCTTTAGCAAGATACGCCATTGTTTTTAACTTTTGAGGGAAAAAAAAGGGTCAATTATAAAATCCGACAGCCACAAATTAAATGCAGTTAATTTAGTTTTAAAATAGTTAACCTTTATAATTGAGCATTAACTAATCCCTAAAATAATAAGAATTGGATATTCGAACACAATACTATTAAAAAATATATTATTATAGATATATGACAGGATACAAAATAATCTAAACTTCGAAAACAAAATGAAAATTCAGATAAACAGAAATTCTGATGCACTTAACCAAAACAACATATAAACTATTCCTTTGAAGGTATAAAAATACTGTTTTGTAGATATTTGACTGAAATTTAGCTTTGAAAGTAAAAATAATTCATATATAAAAGAAATTCTGATGAAATTCAAAGTCAAAACAAAACCTATGCATGAATCTTTTGAATAAAAAATAAAAATACTTTTCTACTATTCTTTTGTTAACAAAAAAAAATAAATAATTACTTTCATTCAAATTCGCATATATTTTATATATGACCAAAATTCTTCAATATAGTTGAAAATAAAACACAATTACATAACACTAAAATTCAATTAAAAAAACACATGCAATTATAATACTAAATAGGAAATATCAATTTCCGGGACACTCTGGCGTCATAAGTAACTTAAAGAGTCAACAAAAAAAAGTGAAAAATATCGAGGATAAAAAAATTTTACAAAACGAACAGCGGATGCTGAATTCCGAGTTTCCAAGTAAAATGAGCAAGAGAAAAAAAAGAGGGCAAGGGGTGAGAGACAGAAAATCAAAGGGGGGGGACCCTTAGTAACAAAACGTCTTGTTCGTGAACGAAAACAAGCAGTGAAAGCTCAAGGTCAGAAGTGGGGGTAAGAAGTTCCCCAAACAAGTACACTAATAGTCATAAATCACAGGAAATGAGAAAAATGAACAAAAGTAGAAAGAGTTTCCTTACTAGGGAAAATAATTACTCAAATAAAATATGACTAATAAATCATGCTTATTATATATTTATACCATAAAATATAAAAACACTAGTAAAATTCAATAAAAGATCAAAATGAATCAGAAACAAAACAAACTAAAAGAAAACTTAGCTGATGCTCCGTGAAGAGGAATGCAATCCAAAGTTTCTAATTTCCCGGTAGGAAATATAAATTTTCTAGTAATCCGAAAATTTCTTCGTAGCCGGTAGCTACAATTTCAGAAACTACCTTTTTTTAAACTTCTTCATGAACTAGCAGTTCAGAATATTGAAGATAACTTTGTTAGACTAGTAGTCATATTAAAATTAAATAATTATTCGGGCCGTAAGTTGGGCGACATTTATAACCGATACTCAAAAATAACTCCGGCGGCTAGCTCAAATAATTTTAATTGGTGGTACATTCTAATTGAGCACGGTTACGATTACATAAAACAGGGGGGAAATATACAAATATTAAGGGGTTTGCGCGGGCGGACATTGGCACATCCTTCCTTCCCCGAGGTGGCAGACTGACTGGTTAAGCGTCCACATCGCCAGAAGAGGGCGCTCTATTACCATTCGTTACAATAGTCTGATTAAGAAGAAATAAGCATGGATTAATGTGTTTATTATGTCTGATCCAATGGTGTGTGGGGGTCCTAATCAGAACTACAGAAGAAATTCTGTGTTTTTCCTCTCCACGTCTTACGTGCATAATTCTCCCCTGGAATGGCATTCTTGGCCATTATGGTCAATAACTTGTTTTAATGCATCGTATTGTTTTCTGAGCGTGTGACTCTCAGATTAAATGAATTTTGATTCCTTTCTTTCCAAGGAATTAATTTGATGTCAGCACGCTATGCACTAAGTTGTTGTTTATGTTCTCTAAGTTGGGTGATAACATTACAATAAGGCTACCTTGATTTTTATCATGTGTAATGTATGGCTGCCATGGTGATAATATATTATAATGAATTTTTTATTGTTTTTTTCTTTGTTTTTGGTGGTAACCCTATAATATTCAGACATTGATTTTAATTAGAATTTTTTTACATATTTAACCATTTTTATTCTGTTTATTGACCAGAATGTCGCTTTAATTTTCTGCTGTTTTTTTCGAATATTATTGGTGATTATTGGGATCTTTATTTATACATAAGAATGCCTTTAGAGTTTCTATGGATCCAAAGGATAACTGAACTCCCACTTTCATTATTATTTTGTTCCAAAGAGTCTCGATTTCTTTCTCACTCTAGATTCAGATTTCGCTCATTGTGGCCGTCATAAAACATGAGAACTGGGGAAATGATATGAAAATTGCTTAATTACGTTGTCGTGTCCCAGTCCTATCTCGGACTGAGTTCACATTGCCCGACACGCCTGGTGTGGAAGGAAACATTATCACCAACAAAAGCCATAATTACAAATATTTATTAACAACACACAAATACAATTAACAAGTCACACTTTAAGTAGAAACCCTGGAGTGATTATTCAATTCCCAAGATTAATCCTGATACACAGCTCTAACATTCAATTCTAACCTTTAAATCTAATATTCCCACTAAATAATCTCAACTATCAGAATTGACAAAGGAGACGAACGCTTACTAACTTCAGGTCGATACTAACTATAATCCCTTTGATTATTTCAATGGTTAACGATATCAATTACTATCTAATACGTGCTAAGCTCGCTGGAGAGATCCGTGGTTGATACTTACGACAAGTTTGGCAATTCTTTCTCCTACAGCTTTCTTACTAAATCTAGACTTTATATAGTCGAATTCTTTAGCATATGACTATCTCGTGTTTTTCCCGAGGAGGCTGTGAAATAGAATAATTGCTGGCCCCAAAGTTACCCAAGAGGGTTAATAGAAGATTGACGTGGATAGACCCGTCACAGCCCCCCTCAAGAAAAAAACGGGATTTATAAAAGGGTCTCAATAGCCCGATATAAATTACGTTGAAAATTTTAAGTCTTAACTTATCTAGATATCTTACATTTTAGTTTAGCAATAACTTCTATAGAACAACACGCTAAAGAAATACTCAAAAACTACTAGCTCAAACTTTATGATCACTCCCAGTTTTATAACTTTTACATCTATCTATAAATATAAAGGAGAAAAGCGACTGACTGACTGACTGACTGACTAATCACGAAATCTCTGGAACTATTCAACCTACAGACTTGAAATTTGGTAGACATGTTCCTTTGATAGAGTAGACATCAGCTAAGAAAGGATTTTCCGAAATTCGAAAGGCAACGGGCGTTACGGGGGGGTTAAGGGCTTTAATAATAATTGTTTCCATGTTTAATCTACTTGATGTACAATCTTGAAATTGGGTAAGCGGATTCCTTTCAGAGAGTAGAGATCCGCTACTAAATGAGTTTGCTGAAAATCGACACCCAAGTGGCATTGCAGGGGTTTAGGGGCCGTTATAGATAATTATTTCCATTTTTAAACTATTTGACGCACTGTCTTTAAATTTGATATACAGATTCCTTTCGTAGAATAATGATCAGTTACAAAACGGGTTTTGTGAAAACAGACTTCTAAGTGGCGTTGCGGGGGATTAAGGGGCGTAATAGATATATATATCCATTTTTAAACTACTTCACCTACCTGCTTGAAAATTGGTAGGTAAGTTTCTTTCCTGGAGTAAATATCCGCTACAAAATGGGTCTTGGGAAAATTGACCCCCAAAGGGTTTTGCGGGGCGGGGGGGGTTTAAGGGGCGTTATAAATTCCTATTTTTAAGTTATTAGACGTACAGTCTGGAAACTTAGTAAGCAGATTCCTCTCATAGGGTAGAGATACGCTAAAAATGGGTTTCGTGAAAATTGCCCCCAAGTGGCGTTGAGGGGACTTAAGGGGCGTTATAGATAATTATTTCCATTTTTAAACTATTAGATGCACAGTCTTTATATTTGATAAAGAGATTTCTTTCATAGAGTGGAGATCAGCTATAAGAAGGTTTTGTGAAAACAGACCTCTAAGTGGTGTTGCGGGGGATTAAGTGGCGTAATAGATAAATATTTTCGTTTTTAAACTACTTGACCTACCTGCTTGAAAATTGGTAGGAATGTTTCTTTCATGGAGTACATATCCGTTACAAAACGAGTTTGGGGGGAAATTGACCCCAAGTGGTGTTGCGGGGGGTTAAGGGCAGATATAAAAAATTATTTCTATTTTTAAACTATTAGACGCACAGTCTTGAAATTTGGTGAGCAGATTCCTCTCATAGGATAGAGATACACTATAAAATGTGTTTTGTGAAAATAGAACCCTAGGTGGCGTTGCGGGGGTTCAAGGGACGTTATTGATAATTTTTTTTTTGTATTTTTAATTTATTGGACGCACAAATTTTGCTAAGCAGATTCTTTTCATAGTCTGCAATTCCACTACAAAATGGGTTTTGTGAAAACAGACCCCGAAGTGGCGTTGCGGGGGCTCAAGTGGCGTTATAGATAATTATCCCCATTTTTAAACTATTAGACGTACAGTCTTGAAATTTGATAAGCAGATTCCTTTCGTAGAGAACCGCTACAAAATGGGTTTTGCGAATATCAACTACCAAGTTTAATTTCGGGAGATTAAGAGGCGTAATCGATAATTTTTTCCATTTTTAAACTATTTGATCATCCTGCTTGAAAATTGGTAGGCATGTCCCTTTCATGGAATAGAGTTCCTCTAACAAAGAGTAAAACGAAAATTGACCCCTAAGGATGGTTGCGAGGTGTCAAGAGGAGTTACAGAAAAAATTCCTTTTTTTTAATTGTTAGACCCATATACTTAAAATTTGTTAAGCATGTTTCTTTTGTTGAATAGGGATCCACTAAGAATGTATTTTAAGTAAATCAATTTCTGCGGAGGGGTGCAGGGGGTTACTGGGACGTATTGACACAAAAAATTCCTTTTTTCGAGCTACAAGGACTATAATAATGAAATTTGGTTTGCATTTTTCTTTTGTTGAATTGAAATCCGCTAAGAGCGATTTTTTTGGAAAACGGCTCTCAACGGGATTACGGAGATATTGATAGTAAAACTTTTGTTTTTTTCTGTTAGATTTAGACTTGAAATTTGGCTTGCATGTTCAATTTACGGAGTAGAGATCCATCGAAAATTGGTTTTGCGGGAATCCACTTGGTTTTTGGGTTAAGAAACAGCAAACATCATTCTATACTTCAATTTTAGAGATTTTTAGAAAATACAAATTAGATGAGTTCTGCCCTTTTTTTTATCAACAGGCGACAGTTACAGGTCTAAGTATATTTTTCAATACAATCGAATTCTTAATGCAGGACTTAGATATCAATAATTTATGCATATATATAAGCAGTAAAAATTTATAAAACATCATGAAATATTCAGCGAAGCGGGCGGGTAACGGCTAGTTCATTATATAAGGTGTACCCCATTTGGGCGAGGACCAAGGAAAAACCTCCCACTGGAGGGGAAAACCCGGCCGTACACAACCCGCAAACTTAGATATTTTAAATACACATCCTGGTTACATAACTTTTATCTTCTACACAAAATCTTCAAAACATCAGGGTCAGCCACCCTGAAATGAGAACTGGATCAGTGGACGTACAAAAAAAATTTTTGAACACTTTATACACACAATATTGAATCCACACATATTTAAATTGTCAAATTCTTTACAAATTTTATCTGGTTTCTAAAAATAAAACTCCCATTCCAATCGCGTAGCGCGGTTAGTGTTATGGTTAAATTCCTTTCTCTGCGCCGCGAACCCCAAAAACCAGATATATACTAATATACATTTCAACATGTTTATATATACACAATTATATACAATTTTCAAAATACTCAATATAAACAAACAATGCAATGAATTCTCGCACATTTAGCCAAGCCTTTACGGTAAACAGATGTAAACATACATATGCTTTCCACAATTTAGAATATATTTAAATATACAAAAGGTCATTTCTCTCAACGCAGTGAGACTTTTGCATTAGACAACATTATTAACAAAACGAGACTTGCTTCTTGCAAAAATTCAACCGACTGCCTGTCAGTAAAAATATAAATGAAACAATACAACCTGGCTAATATTTTGCTCCTCTTCTTTCTTTAATGTCTCCTATCTGCACCTCCAATGACGTGGACCTTCTGCTGGGTTGATTCCCTCTTTGCTCCTGGCAGTCTGGTCTATAGTCTCGGCGACTCCTCAAGTTGTAGTTGTGACCTCGTCCTTCTTGATCTCCTCTAGATGGGGTGAATCTTTCATGGCTTGCCAATGATCCTATTGGTGATCTTGATTTGGCTTTCCCACAGCTTTCTCCGCCGTCTTCAGAACTCCTGAAGTTGCACCTTTTCTGTTGGCGATTCCTTTCTGGAACTTGGCTACTGCGGTGATCATCGACTCTGTAACGCTTCTTGAATTGCACATTCGGCGAGATGGAGGACGGGAGTCTTCGCTTGTAGACTTGTCTTTGAATATTTGCTCTTTTACTCCACGGCACTTCTGTAGGGGATTCGGTTCTCCTCTTGCCTCTTCTGGAGTGCTGAGTTTTCACGAATTTTTTCTGGCTAGGCTGTGATATCGAGTCAGTTAAAGTCCTCTTGCACCGACCCTTAGTCAGCTCGTGTCCGCTCCTTTTTGTCTCTCTAAGATTATTTTTATTTCCTACTCTACCATTTTCTTTTCCCTCCTGTCTTCTACCAGACCCATTACTCTTAGAACCTTGTGACCTATCTAACCCATATCTACCATCCTCAAAACTACTCGAGTGATACTCGGATCCACCACTTATTGAAGAATCTACCTCCACTAAACCTTCATCACTTTTTCTCTGATGGTAAATTCGAACCTGATCTATATTGATTGTCGTTTTTTTCCCCTGCCTTCCAAATTACAACATTATTGTTTTTAACACTCACAACTCTAAGAAAACCCTCAAACTTAGGGCAAAACTTCGCAACCACCTTTTTACTGGCTGAACTAATAGGGTGAGTTTCAACCAACACTAAATCATCCACCTTAATGTTAATTTCGCGTCTCCTTTTATTGTAATATTTCGCCGACTTTTCTTGCTTTTTCATTGTATTCTGCTTAGCTTCCTCAAATACCTTTTCCATATTCCGAACCACAAATTCTGTACCATCTGTGACCATCACAAGTTTTTGAAATGGGGTAATAATTTTTCTGCCCAAAAATAATTCTGCTGGGGTTTTTCTCGTCGTTTCATGGACTGCCGTTCTTAGTGTGTATGCGAATTCATTTAAAAACCTATCTCAGGATTCATGATTATAATTTACAAAAGAAGCAATCATTTGTAGTAAATCGCGATTAACACGTTCCGTTCGATTTGATTGTGGTCGATACACTTCTGTTTTGACATGCTTTATATCTAATCTCTCACTTAAATGTTCAAAAACTTCGGATACAAATTGGGGACCATTGTCACTAATCAATTTAACTGGAGCTCCATATCGCGAAATATAATTTTCGAACAGGGCATTGGAGATTATTTTTGCGGACGCCTTTCTGAGGGGTATTATTTCTAACCATTTCATGAAATGATCCGTTGTTACACAAATATATCGATATCTTTGGGGTTTCGATGCTGGGTAGGGGCCTAAATAAATCTAATGAAACTATTTCGTTTGGGTAACTAGTTACAATCGGAAGAAATGACCGGCCGGTAACACGTTCTTATAGTTATATTTTTGGCACGTTTCACATGTCAAAACATAATCGTGTATCACCTTACGCATGTATGGCCAATAACATGCATCCTTCACGCGTAAGTAAGTTTTCCGTATTCCAAGATGTCCAGCCATAGGCTTATCATGAAATTCGTGCATTATCGCACCTCACATCGATTTTGGAGTATATACTCTCATTTCTCCAAGAGAGGATGCGTATTTCGCATAAAATAACAATCCCTCTATTAGTTTAAAATCCTGGGACCAGTTCCCACAGACCCCCGCATTTACTGAACTGTCATCGGGGTTTTGTAAGTAGCGATATATATGACCAAGCTCGGGGTCTTGCTTTTGTTCAGCTATCAATTGCTCCCTTGACGAAAGTACCAAATCTCTAATTACTGCAAAAGTTATATTGCTACCCTCAAAATTTTCCACAATTTTTGTATTTAAAAGATCAATTTTTAAATTCCCCTCATTGAGTTTTAATTCTTCGATTTGCGAATCCGGAATCGCTAAAGACTTTTCCTCGAAATTCATAGTAATCTTCGGGTTTCTTATAAAATCGACGCCTAAAATGCATGGATATTCGAGATCTGCCAATATGTGAAAATCCCATTTTTTTGTGAATTCTCTGATTCGAATTTCTAATTCTACCGTCCCTACATTGTTGCAACAGGCGCCCTGAGCCGTTATAACTTTTGCATTTGATTTTTTTATTGGCTTATAAGAAAAATACGCCCTATATGTTTCTTCAGAGATAAAAGACTTCTCGGCTCCAGTATCCCATAATGCCTTAGTGAAGATATCGTTCACTAAAATTGGCACATACGGGAGTTCTACAGGGGACATCCTTAAAGCAGAAACCCTTATAGGAGGTTTCTCATCAACATGCGATCGATCTTGATTTCGAACGCTTAAAAAGTTTAAATTTTCATGACTACCCCTATTCCATCGATTATTCGACCCCCGTTCAAAATTATCACTCGGACCCCTATTTCTATATTGATCTCTTCTATCACGACTTTCGAATCCACGCTCATTCCTATCAATACGGTTCCTGTTCTCGAACCCTTGATTACCATAGTTCCCCTGAGGTCTCGTCCCATAGGAAGTTCTATAACCCTGCCTCCTATCATTTTGACGTTCGACTACCCCAGTATCTCTCCAATTTCTATTAGTACGACCCTCGTTAGACCTCTTACTCACATCACAAGCTCGTCTTCCACTATTATTATTGCTCGAACCCGGATTGTCTCTCCTCAAATATCTGTCCTCATTCTTGGATATCATCTGAAGCAACTGCAATTGAGTAGTTGGATTTCTAATCTCAATATATTCCATTAATTGCGGTTCCAAACGAGCAACAATATGTTCGATCAAACTCTCATCCGACATATTTAATTCCAACTTTTTATTTATTTTAAGAATCTCCTAAATAAAGTCTGACGGAGCCTGACCATGACCCTGATACGACGAATAGAACTTGACTTGCAATTCAGTCTTATTCCTAACAGCTGGGAAATTTGCCGTCAAAGCTTCTTTCAATTGCGCGAAATCCGTAGCAGTTCCTTTCACTATCGAAGATCCAAAAATTTCAAACCAGTCTAAGGCTCGACCTCGGAGACGCCCTTTAAGATAATAACATGCCAAATTATTAGGTATCTCGTAAAACTTAACATTACTGTCAATATATTCCAGAAATTCATCGATATTTTCCACACCAGAAAAAAATATCAGGCAAGAGCCTAAAATTGGATCCGACTCCCATCTCGGGGTTAAGGGTGAAATGTCCGGAGGACAAACTAGTTGGGTGCCATTGTCGTGTCCCAGTCCTATCTCGGACTGAGTTCACATTGCCCGACACGCCTGGTGTGGAAGGAAACATATTATCACCAACGAAAGCCATAATTACAAATATTTATTAACAACACACAAATACAATTAACAAGTCACACTTTAAGTAGAAACCCTGGAGTGATTATTCAATTCCCAAGATTAATCCTGATACACAGCTCTAACATTCAATTCTAACCTTTAAATCTAATATTCCCACTAAATAATCTCAACTATCAGAATTGACAAAGGAGACGAACGCTTACTAACTTCAGGTCGATACTAACTATAATCCCTTTGATTATTTCAATGGTTAACGATATCAATTACTATCCAATACGTGCTAAGCTCGCTGGAAAGATCCGTGGTTGATACTTACGGCAAGTTTGGCAATTCTTTCTCCTACAGATTTCTTACTAAATCTAGACTTTATATAGTCAAATTCATTAGCATATCACTATCTCGTGTTTTTCCCGAGGAGGCTGTGAAATAGAATAATTGCTGGTCCCAAAGTTACCCAAGAGGGTTCATAGAAAATTGACGCGGATAGACCCGTCACAACGTATCTTTTCAAGCGGATTTTACGGGGCACATTCACGCTGTCAAATAGTAAATCTATCACTTATAATTCTTTTTCCTTTGGCAGCACATTATGAATTTCTACCATTTTACTTTAAAATAATGAATTTTTTCTAACGTACCTCGTTTGATGAAGTTCATTGGAAACTGTGGCGAAAAGCACAATAGATGGTGTTCCCACTTTCTCTGTATATACTATAAAATGTATTTTTGTCTCGGATCCGATTCAGTTCTGTCAAGTTGTGATGTTGGATTCGCTTACTAGTAATTGTTAGAATTTAGAATTAATAGGCAGAACTCACTAAACTTTGTAAATATATATATAGAATGTCGCTAAAAGCATAAAAACTATCTGGCTGGTCATGAATTGAGTTTAGCAGAATTTATTTATAGTAATTAATTAGAGCATTCTACCACGAAACCACATTTAGTTAGTAAGACGCGCTTTAGAAACTCGTAATTTTTTCACAAGCTGTTGCCAATTGCTGCCATTATGTCCGATGTGTTGATCAATTTCAATGTGGTTAAAAGATAGAAAGAGTAGAACTGTTGAAATAGATTAGAGCAAAGTTGTGACAAGGAAAAAAAAGGAAGTATAATCAGGGACACACACTTTGAAGGACAATGAATTTTTGATGGAGTAGAACACGAGATGGTCCTCAGTTTATAGTCGTAGTACTTGACAAAACAGGGAGAGGGGGACACTTCTCGGCCTTATTGAATCGTGAATCGAACCAGGAACAACTGTCATTTCGAATTGTTGGAAATCTTATGGAAGGTTAAGTGAAAGAGGTTATGAACACCTAACTGTTAATTATTCACTCAAATTCGTTAATTCTGACACCGGTAGTCATGCCAATTATAAAGAAGTTACCTGTCGTCACTTCAAAGCTTTTTACCTGAATATGACCGACTAGGAAGATTTTAAGACTATATTGCCTGGTATATGTTTCGGAAAATTTGTTTTCCATTAAAAAAAAAATCCTTTCTTCAAATTCATTGCAATAATGTGTTCAACTGATTAGCACATCCCTTCGGTGGGGTAGATAAGGATCCTTCAGAACATTTTACAATCAATTATTTTTTCCTGATAATTTTTTTGAACCTAAAATTTTAATTAATCAATAAATTTTATTTTTTAAATTTCATTTTTTTAAAAAATTTTATGCGATATTTTTATATTCTTCATATTCTATTTTTTAAAATCTTAGTACTCTTATTTTTTCACAATGTTCTTCACAAAAAAGTTTTTGCTTGTTTCAAGTTTCTTGATTCTTTTAAGACGTAAGCAATTTTAATGTCTTAAACACTATCATCAGAAATACTCCATTTTTTAAAGTTATTTTCATGTTAATTTCTTAGAGCTAGGCCACCATCTTGGACTCGAAATTACTGGGGTCCAAATTTTTGCTTAGTGTGACTTCGAAATCGTGCCAAAAGGGGGTTAGCGTTTAGCGTACTAATAACAAATTAGTCCCCCCTTTTTTTCCTATTCCATTCCTCTTAATCAAATCTTTATTTAGTAGATTGCATTAATATCGTCAATTCATATTGAATCACTTGTGTAAGCCAGCGCGAAATAACGATTTTCTCATATACAGAATAACAGTACATAAAGAAAAGTATTAAAAGGCATAGACAAAAAAAAAACCCATGGAAAATGATTTTGTATCAACACGATATAAGTTAAAAATCAACATAAAAATGATAAGATACTCTCTTAGTCCTTAGAGAGCAACAAAATATTTCCCTACAGGAAACATTTTAGAACAATTTCATATACACTGGTGTGCAAAACTTAAGCAACAATGTAAAAATTTAGCAGATAGCCATGAAATTGCAGAAAAGGAGGTCTGGAAATCAGTACAGTGAACACGTAAGTCATTAGAAGCGTCATGCGTATGTAAATATCAGGAACGAAACTCAGAAGCGATGTAAGCGTACGCAAAACGCGTGATGTCAGCGCGCACTGCTCAACAGTAGAATAAAATGAAGGACGGAGACGCAATTCAACATATTCGCTGCAAGTGCAAGTGAGTCAGTTCGTGAAATATGGCTAGAAGAAATCACCTGGACGACTACACACGTGGAAGAATGATCGGAAAGCTGGAGGAGGGGCGTACTGTCACGAGTGTAGCGGCAGAGTTTGGAATCAACAAAAGTGTCGTTTCGCGCTTGGAAAGCGTTCCAAACCACAGGTACAGCTGTAGAAATGTTGGTGGTGGCCGCCCGAGGACGACAACTGCAGGGGATGACCGATATATCATCCTGCAGGCGAAAAGAGGTCGACAGCAGTCAGCAAGCGCCATTGCTCAGAAACTCTGTACAGCAACGGGTCGACAAGTGTCTCGGTTTACTGTGGCCAGACGCCTTCACAAAGGAGGCCTATTCGCCCACCGTCCTGAACGCTTCCTCCCGTTGAAAGTTGGCCACCGACGCCACCTTTTACAGTGAGCCAGAGAGCACAAAAACTGGACAACTGATCAATGGAGTCTTGTCATCTTTACGGATGAGAGTCGGTTCAGTACCAGAAGCGATTCTCAACGCGTTTTGATTTGGAGAGAGATCGGGACCCGGTTTTATTCCAGTTACATCAAGGAAAGACACCGTTACGGTGGTCCTGGAGTTCTTGTCAGGGGAGGCATTATGCTGAACGGGCGAACTGAGCTTCACATTTTTGACAGAGGGTCTGTAACCGGGGATCTCTATTGTGAGGAGGTACTTCTTCCCCATGTGCGTCTGTTCCGAGGTGCCATTGGTCCAGACTTCATTTTTATGGATGACAATGCACGGCCACATCGCACTCTTGTTGTTGAGGAGCTGCTGGAAAGTGAAGATATCACTCGAATGGATTGGCCAGCGTGCTCCCCAGATTTAAATCCCATCGAACATGTGTGGGATGCTTTGGGGAGATGTATTGTAGCACACTTACATCATCCGGAGAACAACCAACAACTCAAACAGATGTTGATTGAGGAATGGGTACTCCTACCTCAAGAAATGTTGCACCAGCTGGTTCTGAGTACGCGGAGACGGTGCGAAGCAACCATTGTAGTGAGGGGAGGGCATATACCATATTAAGGAACATCTGCTTGTTATTCTTCCTGTTGGATAGACAATCATGTGTCACGATACTATGCGTTTAATAAAGCTTGTTTTTGTTTGATTCCATACCGCATGCGTTGTATTCCTTTTTCAGCGCCGATGCTTTCGTCATCCTTTACGTACATAATACTCTCCCTCATTTCAGAATTTTATGTCTCTCAGATGATTTTTCGTGAAGTTATGGCAATAAACCCACCTGTTGCTTAAGTTTTGCACACCAGTGTATCTTGAGACAAGTCCGAGCCCTGAATTTAAAAGTAGAATGAAATTTTTGAAAAATATTTTTGACACCTCTTTTTTAAACCACTGCCGAAATCACAGTTTGTTAAAATTATGACGGGTCTATTCGCGAGATATTCTTACTAATCCTCTTGGGGAAACTTTGGGGCTAGCATTCACATTAATTCACAGCCTTTCAAGAAGAACACGAGATAGATATATGTAAATTAGTTTATATAAAGTCTAGATTTTGTAGATGTAAGAAAAAAGGAGCCGTGAAGCTGTCAAGTAAGTGTGAACACTGAAGTATTTACTTCACAAACCTAGTGCGCGTTAATAAGTTAATTGCTGAGATTAAATTATTAGATTGAAGATTTAAGATAGTATAATCAGAATCGGCTATCGCTTCATTAGTGCTTGTTCTTCTTATCTATTTCTGGTAGGCGGGTTTACTTAGAATTGAATATTAGGAATAATCGACGCTTTAGATATCACTCCCAGGTTTCTTCTTATAATTTCACTTGTGATTGCTTAAGTGTGTGTTCAAAGTCTGAATAAATCTAATTGTTATTATGGAGTTTGTTGGTGATGCTTTGTTTCCCCCCACACCTAGAGACGTGCCGGACAGAGGGAGAGGGGTGCCAGTTAGAACACCTCCCCCACAAAATGTTTATTTGGTTAAAACAGTGTGACTAGAGTACTAAACCGTCTGCTAAATTATTCGAATCATTTTGTATTTCTCGAATCTTATTACTGGATATAGTATTTCTCTTGTGATTTTTATGTATATTTAATGGCAAAAAACAATATGCTGAATAATTTCATGCGAAAACTTTTTTTTTGTCAAAATAAACGTGGATTTTTTTATTATACTTTCATAAGAATCTTAAAACAGCCTCACATAAGAGATAGAATCGACTCGCTAACATGTCAAAATCACAGATGCTTTCTCAGGCCCATCATATTGAAACCAAAGCTAGACTAATGTTGACTTAGAAGAATAATGATTCTTATCTCGAAATGTATCATTAGAGAAGATGATGAAATTAATATAAGTATCACAGAATCATTTATAAGAATACGCATGCAAATAAATCGATCTTTGATTAGCAATTAAAAATAATTAGTTAAAAAATTAGATTATTAAATCCAGAAGTATTGGAAATTGCTGAATCATTTTCACATCGAACATCATCCAGCTACTATGAAAAATTTCACGATTGTATCTCGCTTTCACATCTGGGTGCTCTATTTTTAATGACATTGAGTGTATATGTAAGATGTTTAATAGCTATCTTGTCTAGATATTTCTTTTTAAACATTATATTGTTACGTTTATTGGAGTTCGAGGATTTTATGTAATTCAGTCACAAAGTACAAAACAGTTCTCTAAGAGCGATGCGAATTTATTGTCGCAAAAACAATCCTTGAAATACAGGATGCAGCAGCAAAGTTCAATCAATACATCTCAGAAGGTCTTCACACCTTCAACAGCACTCAGATAAAATTATCAGTATCTAAAATACACGTATGTATAAGCTTATTCACAAGCACAGCTGAGCTAATCACGGTCAAGGCAAGTTTACTAATATCTAGTCAAAAACCAGCCTTACTCGTTGCGGCGAGTATTGCTTTATTTATAGCTGTGGCCGAAACTTCGAGAAAGATGCACTCGCGTCATAGATAGTGAAATTAATGGATTTCTCCACTAATTTCTTGAAGAATGCAGAGGGTCCCGAACTCGCCAAATTGGTCACCAACTTTATCACCGAAAATGACGCCAACGTGGCCCTATCGCCAAGATTTCGCCAAGTTCCCATTGAATCGCCATTATAAGGAAAAGGACGGCGTTTCTTGTGAATATTACAGTTTTAACATAAAATAAGTATAACAGAGTAATATAAATGCATTACACATCCAAACATAGATTATTTACATTATTTTACAAAATTCGTAACACTGCCCCCTCCTCAAAGACTGCAAGTCCCGGGCAGTACAATCCCTGAGTAAAGGGCATCTATTTACAGACATAAACTATTCTTATAATGATCAAATATAAAGTAACAAATACTTAACAGCATATAGAAAACAAATAAATTCAAAAAAAAAATGAAAAAAAAAATACAAACATAAATAACAAAACTAAAATAAAACTAAGAAATTAGAAAAAAGAAATAATTTACATTATATTTACAAAATAATTAGTGACCATGGAAGGATCTTATTCATCTTGGCCAAGATAAGGGGCTAGCCTATTGTAATGTGTTACCATCGGCTTTGTGTGTGGTGATTTCTGTATCCGGAACCACAACGTGATTCAGTCTTTTTAGGACAGTGTAAGGACCTTCTCAGTTGGTCTGCAGCTTCGGAGAAAGTTCTTTGTGACGTTTCGGATTCCACAACCACACTTTATCGCCTTTGTGAAAGTCTTTTCTTGAGTCGTATCGGGTGGCCTTATCTGGTGGCCGGCTGAAAAGAAGATCTGCAGGCAGACGAAGATCACGTCTGAAGAGCATCTGGGATGGGGAATAGCCGATGGTTGTGTACGACACTCCTGTAGGTAAAAAGGAAGAGACAATTTCTTATCCCAGTCCTGTTAATTACTGGACACCAAGAGAGAAAGACTGTTTAGGATGGTCCGATTGAACGGTCTCTGCCATGCCGTGAAACTGAGGATGTAAAGCTGTTGTCCGGGTTTTAAAAGAATCCTATCTGATAATATAAATACGCTTTAGATTAAAAATTACTTTTCAGATTTTATTAAAATTCTTCATTTAATTTCACTATAATAAATTAATTTTTATTAAATTCTGAAATTCATTCTCTATTGATGGCACCACGTATCTCAAGCACACACAGATCGAAACCATTTACTGAAGGGAAATTTATTAGTAAATGCTTATTTAAAACGATGAAAGCATTATGCTCAGCCCGAGTAAAAAAATTCCAAAGTGTAAGTTTTAGCCGAAATAGTGTAGCTACAATGAAATTGCCTAGTTAATGAAATGCGATGTTAATTTACAAATGAGTGAAGAACTTTTTTAAATATCATTTCTATGATAATACTCGTACAACCACTGGAAATGCTACTTTTGATCCACTTATGGAAGTTTAGAAGAAGCTACCTAAGGAAAAGTTGATTTGTCTTGCAATTGATGCTGCACTACCATGACTGAAATTATTAAAGGAGTTGTTGCAATATTAGAAAAAATATATAAACAGCATAGTAATAATAATTTTGAGCCTTTTCATTATATTATTCATCAGCAAGTACTGTGCTCCAATATTTTAAAAATAGTCTCCAAAATTTAAATTACACCCCAGCGTGTACAGGGATGATTAGATTTTCCTTTATAACCTTACAAACTTTAACTGCGTTTTTATCAGACTTTTAATTTTGAAGATAAAGGATTTTCTAATTCACAAGTCTTTTTTTTTTTCTGTTCAAGATAGAGTCTTGAAATTTTTTGTACATATTTCCAAACGTATGTTCTATAAAAGTTGGCATGTATTTAGGACCGAGATCTCAATATATTTTTGAAAAATGCTTAAGTTAATATTTTAAAAAGTTTCGTTATTTTCCCAGGGTTAACTGGAAAAATAATTATTAAAAATCAACAAGGGAACAGATTTTCAAACCCATATTAACTTTTGAAAGAAGAAGACCATATTAAGAAACATAAACCACTTAAAATGACTAAAAAGTTTAAGAATTGAGCATTTTATAAAAGTTTGAAAAACTTGAAAATCTTTTAATTTTTTAATGTTGTAAAATAATGGCCAGTTAAACTGACTTTTTGCTTTCAGAACCAGCTTAATAATATAATCTAAATATAAAACATAAAATTATTTTTCTGTTACTGTCTCCAAATTTTTAATTTTTTTATTTTATTTTATTATTATTATTATTTTTATTTAAAAAAGGTACTGTGTAGCCTTACACTGTATTTATTATTGCTTTTATTTTTTTAAAACTATTTATATGAAATATTTATAGTTTAAGTGAAGAAAAATATTTTTTAAATAAAACGACTATGTATGTTTAATTACGAACATTGAGCTGGACATTAAGTCTAATAAATAAATCATATAACTACTCTAAAAATTGTCATTTTATGAAATTTTTTGTACATTGAAAACGTGTTTCCCCTAACTAATCAAATAGACCATGTGGCTCGTAATTTCACCCGACTCTGACATGCCTGATATAGAGTATACATCAGTGGCGTAACGGAGAACATTAGCTCCCCCCCTCTGCAAACAGTGGCGGCGTTAGGCATCGGCGACGTCGGCAACCGCCGACGGCCTCGCGCTTGAGTTTTAAATTATTTATAATTATTTAAATTAAATTAAAATTTTTAATTATTAAAAATTCTATTTGTGTAATTTTTGTCATCATTTGATTAGCAATAAATCTCGTTTACTCATACATTAGTTTAACTATAATTCAGCTTTTTTATGTAATTTAACGTTTTCTTGACTGGGAAAAAAAGGGGGCCTCGCGAACCCTAATTTCGCCGACGTCCACGCATGGTTTAGCGCCGCCACTGTCTGCAAAGTCACGTTTTGGGTTCCAAGTCGAATCTTACAACGGGTGGCAAAACCATAACCTTTAGGCCTTCTAGAATCCTGCCCTCCCCCCCTGCAATGTGGGGATTGCGGGGGTGTACGTTACGCCCCTGGTATACATTATTGTATGGACTGTTTTCAACTTGTTAATTATCATCTTCTTCATCCCTTATCGCTTTACTATTTTTTACTTTTAGACGTCCTTATTCTTTGTTGAGTCACTGTCATTGTACTGTTACAACAAAAGGGTTTTCTTGGAACTTGGATCATTGCAAAAACATTAATAACATCATTGTATGTGTAACGGCGTCTAGGGGAAGGTTCGATTTTAATGGTAAAATAAGCACGCAGAGTTAAAATAACTTAATTTATTAATAACACAACTAAAACATTAACTATTTACAAGTGGTTTTAAATTATTCGAGATAACACCATACTAATTCCGAAAACACGTACTCTTTCTCAAAACAACGGAGAGAGCGATTTCCTCTGACCTGCCTTCGTTCAAGCTTTGGTGCAACTCTCAGTTTCTTCTTTCTGCCACCTTTATAAATACACTGGTGTGCAAAAATTAAGGACGAGACGGTTTTTTCAATATAACTTTGTACGAAAGCATTCCAAATGAACACATTTAATACCGTAAGATCCCCAATACGTAAGGACATGAATAATGTAAGCAACACTTACTAAAAGAGAAATCAGAGGGTTAAAAAGAAGCTTTATTGAAAAAGTAGCATGGAGCGCAATGCGACTGAAGGCCGAAACATCCCTGTGATGGGTGTCCAGCAAGAAATATCTGGTCTTTAGTAGGGGATATGATCTCTTCTGACTGCTAGGCATGTTTCACAGCGTCTGCCCATGCTGAGAATGAGGGTGTCAATGAGTTGTTGAGGCATTGCTGCCCATTCGTCTTGCAGCGCCAATCGAAGCTCCGGAATCGTTACTGGTGGTAAGGTACGAGCTGCCAAGCGTCTGCCTAGAAAATCCCATACATGCTCGATGGGATTGAGATCCGGAGATCGTGCCGGCCAATCCATACGTTCAATATCCTCACTCTCTAAGAGCTGTTCGGCAGCTACTGTGCGATGACATGGTGCATTGTCGTCCATGAAAGGAACTGCGGACCCATAGCGCCTCTAAAAAGACGCACATATAGAAGAAGAATCTCGTTACAATAACGGGTCCCGTTGACTGAACCTGCGTCGAAGATGTGAAGGTCTGTACGACTACCAAGCATGATGCCTCCCCAAACGAGAACACCGCCACCTCCATACCTGTCCCTTTCAATGATGTTCGAGGGATGATTACGGCTTCCCCGCTCTCTCCAGATGAGTATGCGATGAGAATCGCTACTCAGACTGAATCTGCTCTCATCTGTAAAGAGTACTCGTCCCCATTCATTGTCTCTCCAATTCCGGTGTTCCCGGCACCACAGAGAACGCCTTCTCCGATGGGCATGCGTTAGAGGTACACACCGTACAGGGCGTCGTGCAAACAGACCACCACCGTGCAGTCTTCTGGCCACGGTGAAACGCGATATCGGTCGTCCAGTCGCCTGTGTCGTGTGTCTAGCGATTTTTCTCCCGCTGTCTGCCGCCTGTTTCTTCTGGCCTGTAAGGCAATATACCGGTCATCTGCGGGTGTGGTTCCTCGTGGACGACCACTACTGAACCCCCGGATAGCTGTTCCTGTAGTTTGAAATTGTCTCCAAAGTCGTGAAACGATGCTGTAAGTAATTCCGAACTCTGCAGCCACACTTGTCACACTGCGACCTTCCTCCAACTTCCCAATGATTCGACCTCGGGTAAAAGCATCCAGATGTCGTCTAACAGATTGATTATTCGCCATTTCTCGCTGAGGCTGCAACTCGGTGTGATTTTAACTGCTATACGGTGTGCAATCTCTTTGCCAGAAATACTAATCTTACACCGACAACATGCTTTACTACTCAGACACTCCCCATTACGTCTACCTGCATATCTGAGCATGTGCTACCGTACATCACCTCACTTAATCTCCTGATTGGTCTTTCTGTCCGCTCTGCCTCTTCGTTCAGCTGATATGCTAATTTTTCGACTTCGTCCTTAATTTTTGCACACCAGTGTACATGACCTCATCGTATCACGCAGCTAAAACTCACGTGGTTTCGATTAGTGGTGCCATCTCTTTCAATAAAAATCAAAAGAAGTAAAATAAAACTTGCACTCCTTTCCTACAAGTTCGGCCATCCTGGGAATCACTGACCTCAGTGATTTCACATACCATACAATAAAATATAGGCCTCTGCAAAATTAATATTAATCGGAGATAAAAATTCCAATATAGACATTCAAATTTAAAAATAAGGATACAACTCTCAAAAATGAAATATTAATAGCAAAGAAAACAAAACACATTAATACACATTATGTTCTTTTAAAAAGAATAGAAAACGCTTTTTATAAAAATACATCATCATGGTGAGTAAAATTTCATTAAATCAGCAGATGAATTTGTTACCTTAGGTCCCTCATGATCACCCACTTTCTCTAAATCATATCTATCTCTAGGTTTTACTTTAACTATTCTATATGGTCCCTTCTCATGTGCTAACTTAATTATCTCAGTTTGCATATCTCTTGGTACAACTATCAATTCACGACCTTCAACATATTTGTAAAGTATTTCGTTTTTATCGAAAAAGTCTGAATTGCTGTTTGTTTCAATCAGTGACCTTAGACATCCTCTTGTTGTGCCCTTTTTAATCTTGCGGTTAGAGAATCGTTAGTAATTATTGCGACTGGATATCTACTAAGGGCATCCACATGTTGCATTCTCTGGCCGGAACAATGCACAATTTCATAATCAAACTCTTCCAGCAATAATGCCCATCGCGCTATACGAGTAACCAAATCCTTTTTGTCCATAGTCCTTTGAAACGCTGAGCAATCCGTTATGACTTTGAAATGATTTCTCATAAGGTAGGTACGAAATTTCTTTAAAGCGTTGACAACAGCAAGAACTTCAAGTTCATAGCTGCTATACTTCTCCTCTGCCGGAGTAGTTTTCTTAGACATGTATTGAACTGGATGCAATTTTCCATCTTCTGCCTCTTGGAGTAAGACGGCTCCGTAGCCTTGTTGACTTGCATCCGTGTGCAATTCGGTTGTTTTTCCCTGCTGAAAAATACTTAATACTGGACTTTCAGTCAATAATTGCTTGAGCTTTTCAAATGCTTCTATTTGAGGTCGTTCAAAGACAAATCGATTGTCGTTTCTAATTAGATCACTCAAAGGTTTCGCTATTTTAGAGTATGACGGAATAAATTTTCGAAAATAGCTAGTGAGTCCTAAAAAGCTTTGGACTTGTTTGACAGTCGTTGGTACAGGAAACCTCTTGACAGCTATCGTTTTTGCAACTGAAGGGCGCACCGTTCCATTTTCGACAACGTGACCCAAAAATTCCACCTTTCGTTTTAAAAACTGACATTTTTCAAACTTGGTCTCCAACCCATATCTGGATGCGACCTCAAACACCTTCTTTGGTTTTTTCAAACCTTCTTTCTCCTCTTTAGCTGGAACGATCAAATCGTCCAAATAAATTATTACGATGCCTTTTCGCATGAAATCCCTAAAAATGCTGTACACATATCTTTGGAATACGCTTGGGCTTGTACTGAGACCAAAAGGTACCTTATTAAATTCGAACTGCCCGTCTGGTACAACAAAGGAGGTGAAATGCTTGCAATCCTCGTTTACGTCGACATGAAAACACCCATTTTTCAAGTCTAACGTGGAATACACTTTGGCGTCTTGCAGCTTATCCAATACGTCCTCTATCAGTGGCAAGGGGAAGCGATCCTTGACTAGTTTTCGGTTCAGTTTCCTATAGTCAATGCATAGTCTGTCGGTACCGTCTTTCTTCTCGACTAACACGATTGGACTTGCATATTCAGAAGAGCTTGGTCTCACGATTCCCTTATCCAACCATTCGTCGATCTGCTTGTTGACGGTCTGATTCTCCAGAAACGACAAACGGCATGCTGTTTGGTAAACTGGTATATAATCCTTCAGGATAATTCTCATGGATACATTTGTCGTTTCGGTTTTCTTAGGTGTATAGCTGTTGATTAGTTCAGAGAGTTCTTTTCTTATTTGAGGATTGATAACATGTTTAACTTCGATTTCGTCTTCAGTTCTTGCCTCATAAACCTGTGTATTCACAAACCACACCTTCTCTTCGTGTTTACGGAAATAAACACCTTTTTTTATCAAAGCCAACAAAAGCTTGTTCCAAAATGTCCGATCCTATCACTGCCTGGAACTCCAAATGCACCGCAGGAACGACATGCCATATTACGGAATATTTCTCTCCATCCAATTCGATTTCTCGTTGGAACGATCCTTTTGTTTTGACTTCGTACTTTCCCAATCCAGATAACACGACAATGTCCTTCGAGAGCTTCGATTGTTTGATGATTCCTTTGCTTACATCTTCACGAATGAGCGAAACTGAGCTTCCAGTGTCGATTAGAGCCTCAAAAGTCTTGTTTCCGATGGTTATTTTCCTGGTCTTAATTCTGTCTTGCTGAATTCGAGAACAGATCTGGACCGGAGAGCTTGAAGATTTATTGATTTTCGTACCCTTGTTGCGCTTTGTACAATCTACGGCATAGTGACCTGGTCCCCTGCAGTAGCTACATGTTACCTGTTTAACTCTTTTATCGTAAGTTCTCGTCGATTGAAAGCATTTTCTATCATTCCAATTATTTTCAAGGTGAAAACGTTTTTGCCTTCGAGAACAATTATCGTTATTGTTCGATCTCTTAGCAAATGAGTTTAACTGCTTTGGCCCTATAGTTCTTCGGACGTCCTCATAATCTTCAAATTTTTTCGCTAGCTCAATAGATGAGTTAATAGTAGACCATTCGTCCAAAAAGTGTTCCTGAAAATCATACGGCACCCTCTTCTTCATTTGATCGGCTATGATTAATTCTCGTAATTGGTCGTAGGTGTTAACTTTTAAGCCCAAAGTCCATCCATCAAAATACGTCTGTAATTCGTGTTGAAAATCTTGCCATGTTCGTTCATCGGACTTTTGGTGAAACAAAAATAACTGACGAAATTTTTCCGGAGAGATAATTTAAATCTTTGTAAGAGCAAATTCTTTATATGATCGTAATCGTTACACTTACCAGTTGGTTCTCTTGCGATAAGATGGGCAATTTCGACGGGTATTAAACCTATAAGTTTTTGAACCCAATCTTTTTTCGGTAAGGAAGTTAGTTCTGCATGACGCTCAAATAAGGTAAGATTCAAACCAATATCTTCCTTCATATTAAACTTATGAAAAGTTTCGTGAAACAGTTTATTCGATGCTTGAACGTTTTCGGTGTTATTCGGCATACCGGCAGTCTTTTGCGCTTGTATTCGCAACTTCTCTAATTCGTACTCTCGTCTTTCTCTCTCATCCTTTCGTATATCCTCTCTCTCAGCCCTCTCTCTCTCAGCCCTTTCTCTCTCAGCCCTTTCTCTCTCAGCCCTTTCTGTACGTTCCTCCACTATGCTATCAAGCATCTTTTTAACATCGTCTTCAACGTAATCTGGGCTTTTTACGATCAGCTCCTTTAACTTCAATTTTGTGATACCTGCTTCGATAGTAAGATCCAAATCCTCGGCGAGTGACACCAAATCCTCTTTCCTTTTCGCGAGTAAGAATGCCATTTTTATACTCAGAATGGTGACCCAGAGAACAACTTAAATTTTTACCCAAGTTAAATGAGACAAAACCATTAAAATGACACGCAAAAAGTTTACTCACTTAAAAAGAAACAAAAGATAATTTAAATAAGATGCAATTATCAATTATAAACAATTATAGAAAAAAAAGGACTTTTTAAAGAATTCCCGGAACTTAAATCCTTTTACAAAACACAACAGTATTACAGTTAATATCAATTATATTTTTTATTAAAAAAAACAACGCGTTCCTCTCATTTATCAAAAATAGATTACTAAGAAAAAACATGGAAAGTACTCAGTTATTAATCCAAAACTAAAGGAACATCAAATATTTATGTCTGCAATTAAACCAATAATAGTACCTAGTACTTCAAAATTCAATTTCAGATTCACAGAACAGGAAATATACACACAAAATCATTCATTTATATAATTTTCGCCTATTACTCACACAATACCAAAAAAAAAAAGGATACTAGCACAATTTAATGTAATTCTGAAGACACTTTACCTTGACCTCAATGACACAGGAAATCTTGTTTCGTGTTGATAACTCGCAATTCGATGCAGTTCCAAAGGTTCTCTCGTCAGTGTTGACCTCAATGATCAAGGTAATCCCGTTCAATTCGTTCAGTATCTCGTTGAGTCGCTGGGCTTCCAGTTTTGGTTGACTGTAGCTGACGTGGAAATTCGCCAAGATTCCGTGTTTCTAATCAAGTCAATGGACTCCTTTTTCTTGTTGACTGTTCTCCCTGAATATTTCCGAATCGCTCGTAAAATTTCTTATCCAGCTGAAGGCTTCGCCGGGTCTCTATTCGATGCAAGGCAAGGTCTATGTACCGCTCAGGAAATCAAAAATCGATGAGGAGGTAAAACTTTTAAAAAATGCTCTTAGATAAAACTTTGAATAGTTTAAAAAAATTCTCGGTCGAACCCCCAATTTGTGGGACGGCGTCTAGGGGAAGGTTCGATTTTAATGGTAAAATAAGCACGCAGAGTTAAAATAACTTAATTTATTAATAACACAACTAAAACATTAACTATTTACAAGTGGTTTTAAATTATTCGAGATAACACCATACTAATTCCGAAAACACGTACTCTTTCTCAAAACAACGGAGAGAGCGATTTCCTCTGACCTGCCTTCGTTCAAGCTTTGGTGCAACTCTCAGTTTCTTCTTTCTGCCACCTTTATAAATACACTGGTGTGCAAAAATTAAGGACGAGACGGTTTTTTCAATATAACTTTGTACGAAAGCATTCCAAATGAACACATTTAATACCGTAAGATCCCCAATACGTAAGGACATGAATAATGTAAGCAACACTTACTAAAAGAGAAATCAGAGGGTTAAAAAGAAGCTTTATTGAAAAAGTAGCATGGAGCGCAATGCGACTGAAGGCCGAAACATCCCTGTGATGGGTGTCCAGCAAGAAATATCTGGTCTTTAGTAGGGGATATGATCTCTTCTGACTGCTAGGCATGTTTCACAGCGTCTGCCCATGCTGAGAATGAGGGTGTCAATGAGTTGTTGAGGCATTGCTGCCCATTCGTCTTGCAGCGCCAATCGAAGCTCCGGAATCGTTACTGGTGGTAAGGTACGAGCTGCCAAGCGTCTGCCTAGAAAATCCCATACATGCTCGATGGGATTGAGATCCGGAGATCGTGCCGGCCAATCCATACGTTCAATATCCTCACTCTCTAAGAGCTGTTCGGCAGCTACTGTGCGATGACATGGTGCATTGTCGTCCATGAAAGGAACTGCGGACCCATAGCGCCTCTAAAAAGACGCACATATAGAAGAAGAATCTCGTTACAATAACGGGTCCCGTTGACTGAACCTGCGTCGAAGATGTGAAGGTCTGTACGACTACCAAGCATGATGCCTCCCCAAACGAGAACACCGCCACCTCCATACCTGTCCCTTTCAATGATGTTCGAGGGATGATTACGGCTTCCCCGCTCTCTCCAGATGAGTATGCGATGAGAATCGCTACTCAGACTGAATCTGCTCTCATCTGTAAAGAGTACTCGTCCCCATTCATTGTCTCTCCAATTCCGGTGTTCCCGGCACCACAGAGAACGCCTTCTCCGATGGGCATGCGTTAGAGGTACACACCGTACAGGGCGTCGTGCAAACAGACCACCACCGTGCAGTCTTCTGGCCACGGTAAAACGCGATATCGGTCGTCCAGTCGCCTGTGTCGTGTGTCTAGCGATTTCTCCCGCTGTCTGCCGCCTGTTTCTTCTGGCCTGTAAGGCAATATACCGGTCATCTGCGGGTGTGGTTCCTCGTGGACGACCACTACTGAACCCCCGGATAGCTGTTCCTGTAGTTTGAAATTGTCTCCAAAGTCGTGAAACGATGCTGTAAGTAATTCCGAACTCTGCAGCCACACTTGTCACACTGCGACCTTCCTCCAACTTCCCAATGATTCGACCTCGGGTAAAAGCATCCAGATGTCGTCTAACAGATTGATTATTCGCCATTTCTCGCTGAGGCTGCAACTCGGTGTGATTTTAACTGCTATACGGTGTGCAATCTCTTTGCCAGAAATACTAATCTTACACCGACAACATGCTTTACTACTCAGACACTCCCCATTACGTCTACCTGCATATCTGAGCATGTGCTACCGTACATCACCTCACTTAATCTCCTGATTGGTCTTTCTGTCCGCTCTGCCTCTTCGTTCAGCTGATATGCTAATTTTTCGACTTCGTCCTTAATTTTTGCACACCAGTGTACATGACCTCATCGTATCACGCAGCTAAAACTCACGTGGTTTCGATTAGTGGTGCCATCTCTTTCAATAAAAATCAAAAGAAGTAAAATAAAACTTGCACTCCTTTCCTACAAGTTCGGCCATCCTGGGAATCACTGACCTCAGTGATTTCACATACCATACAATAAAATATAGGCCTCTGCAAAATTAATATTAATCGGAGATAAAAATTCCAATATAGACATTCAAATTTAAAAATAAGGATACAACTCTCAAAAATGAAATATTAATAGCAAAGAAAACAAAACACATTAATACACATTATGTTCTTTTAAAAAGAATAGAAAACGCTTTTTATAAAAATACATCATCATGGTGAGTAAAATTTCATTAAATCAGCAGATGAATTTGTTACCTTAGGTCCCTCATGATCACCCACTTTCTCTAAATCATATCTATCTCTAGGTTTTACTTTAACTATTCTATATGGTCCCTTCTCATGTGCTAACTTAATTATCTCAGTTTGCATATCTCTTGGTACAACTATCAATTCACGACCTTCAACATATTTGTAAAGTATTTCGTTTTTATCGAAAAAGTCTGAATTGCTGTTTGTTTCAATCAGTGACCTTAGACATCCTCTTGTTGTGCCCTTTTTAATCTTGCGGTTAGAGAATCGTTAGTAATTATTGCGACTGGATATCTACTAAGGGCATCCACATGTTGCATTCTCTGGCCGGAACAATGCACAATTTCATAATCAAACTCTTCCAGCAATAATGCCCATCGCGCTATACGAGTAACCAAATCCTTTTTGTCCATAGTCCTTTGAAACGCTGAGCAATCCGTTATGACTTTGAAATGATTTCTCATAAGGTAGGTACGAAATTTCTTTAAAGCGTTGACAACAGCAAGAACTTCAAGTTCATAGCTGCTATACTTCTCCTCTGCCGGAGTAGTTTTCTTAGACATGTATTGAACTGGATGCAATTTTCCATCTTCTGCCTCTTGGAGTAAGACGGCTCCGTAGCCTTGTTGACTTGCATCCGTGTGCAATTCGGTTGTTTTTCCCTGCTGAAAAATACTTAATACTGGACTTTCAGTCAATAATTGCTTGAGCTTTTCAAATGCTTCTATTTGAGGTCGTTCAAAGACAAATCGATTGTCGTTTCTAATTAGATCACTCAAAGGTTTCGCTATTTTAGAGTATGACGGAATAAATTTTCGAAAATAGCTAGTGAGTCCTAAAAAGCTTTGGACTTGTTTGACAGTCGTTGGTACAGGAAACCTCTTGACAGCTATCGTTTTTGCAACTGAAGGGCGCACCGTTCCATTTTCGACAACGTGACCCAAAAATTCCACCTTTCGTTTTAAAAACTGACATTTTTCAAACTTGGTCTCCAACCCATATCTGGATGCGACCTCAAACACCTTCTTTGGTTTTTTCAAACCTTCTTTCTCCTCTTTAGCTGGAACGATCAAATCGTCCAAATAAATTATTACGATGCCTTTTCGCATGAAATCCCTAAAAATGCTGTACACATATCTTTGGAATACGCTTGGGCTTGTACTGAGACCAAAAGGTACCTTATTAAATTCGAACTGCCCGTCTGGTACAACAAAGGAGGTGAAATGCTTGCAATCCTCGTTTACGTCGACATGAAAACACCCATTTTTCAAGTCTAACGTGGAATACACTTTGGCGTCTTGCAGCTTATCCAATACGTCCTCTATCAGTGGCAAGGGGAAGCGATCCTTGACTAGTTTTCGGTTCAGTTTCCTATAGTCAATGCATAGTCTGTCGGTACCGTCTTTCTTCTCGACTAACACGATTGGACTTGCATATTCAGAAGAGCTTGGTCTCACGATTCCCTTATCCAACCATTCGTCGATCTGCTTGTTGACGGTCTGATTCTCCAGAAACGACAAACGGCATGCTGTTTGGTAAACTGGTATATAATCCTTCAGGATAATTCTCATGGATACATTTGTCGTTTCGGTTTTCTTAGGTGTATAGCTGTTGATTAGTTCAGAGAGTTCTTTTCTTATTTGAGGATTGATAACATGTTTAACTTCGATTTCGTCTTCAGTTCTTGCCTCATAAACCTGTGTATTCACAAACCACACCTTCTCTTCGTGTTTACGGAAATAAACACCTTTTTTTATCAAAGCCAACAAAAGCTTGTTCCAAAATGTCCGATCCTATCACTGCCTGGAACTCCAAATGCACCGCAGGCACGACATGCCATATTACGGAATATTTCTCTCCATCCAATTCGATTTCTCGTTGGAACGATCCTTTTGTTTTGACTTCGTACTTTCCCAATCCAGATAACACGACAATGTCCTTCGAGAGCTTCGATTGTTTGATGATTCCTTTGCTTACATCTTCACGAATGAGCGAAACTGAGCTTCCAGTGTCGATTAGAGCCTCAAAAGTCTTGTTTCCGATGGTTATTTTCCTGGTCTTAATTCTGTCTTGCTGAATTCGAGAACAGATCTGGACCGGAGAGCTTGAAGATTTATTGATTTTCGTACCCTTGTTGCGCTTTGTACAATCTACGGCATAGTGACCTGGTCCCCTGCAGTAGCTACATGTTACCTGTTTAACTCTTTTATCGTAAGTTCTCGTCGATTGAAAGCATTTTCTATCATTCCAATTATTTTCAAGGTGAAAACGTTTTTGCCTTCGAGAACAATTATCGTTATTGTTCGATCTCTTAGCAAATGAGTTTAACTGCTTTGGCCCTATAGTTCTTCGGACGTCCTCATAATCTTCAAATTTTTTCGCTAGCTCAATAGATGAGTTAATAGTAGACCATTCGTCCAAAAAGTGTTCCTGAAAATCATACGGCACCCTCTTCTTCATTTGATCGGCTATGATTAATTCTCGTAATTGGTCGTAGGTGTTAACTTTTAAGCCCAAAGTCCATCCATCAAAATACGTCTGTAATTCGTGTTGAAAATCTTGCCATGTTCGTTCATCGGACTTTTGGTGAAACAAAAATAACTGACGAAATTTTTCCGGAGAGATAATTTAAATCTTTGTAAGAGCAAATTCTTTATATGATCGTAATCGTTACACTTACCAGTTGGTTCTCTTGCGATAAGATGGGCAATTTCGACGGGTATTAAACCTATAAGTTTTTGAACCCAATCTTTTTTCGGTAAGGAAGTTAGTTCTGCATGACGCTCAAATAAGGTAAGATTCAAACCAATATCTTCCTTCATATTAAACTTATGAAAAGTTTCGTGAAACAGTTTATTCGATGCTTGAACGTTTTCGGTGTTATTCGGCATACCGGCAGTCTTTTGCGCTTGTATTCGCAACTTCTCTAATTCGTACTCTCGTCTTTCTCTCTCATCCTTTCGTATATCCTCTCTCTCAGCCCTCTCTCTCTCAGCCCTTTCTCTCTCAGCCCTTTCTCTCTCAGCCCTTTCTGTACGTTCCTCCACTATGCTATCAAGCATCTTTTTAACATCGTCTTCAACGTAATCTGGGCTTTTTACGATCAGCTCCTTTAACTTCAATTTTGTGATACCTGCTTCGATAGTAAGATCCAAATCCTCGGCGAGTGACACCAAATCCTCTTTCCTTTTCGCGAGTAAGAATGCCATTTTTATACTCAGAATGGTGACCCAGAGAACAACTTAAATTTTTACCCAAGTTAAATGAGACAAAACCATTAAAATGACACGCAAAAAGTTTACTCACTTAAAAAGAAACAAAAGATAATTTGAATAAGATGCAATTATCAATTATAAACAATTATAGACAAAAATGGACTTTTTAAAGAATTCCCGGAACTTAAATCCTTTTACAAAACACAACAGTATTACAGTTAATATCAATCTTATTTTTTATTAAAAAAACAACGCGTTCCTCTCATTTATCAAAAATAGATTACTAAGAAAAAACATGGAAAGTACTCAGTTATTAATCCAAAACTAAAGGAACATCAAATATTTATGTCTGCAATTAAACCAATAATAGTACCTAGTACTTCAAAATTCAATTTCAGATTCACAGAACAGGAAATATACACACAAAATCATTCATTTATATAATTTTCGCCTATTACTCACACAATACCAAAAAAAAAAAAAAAAGGATACTAGCACAATTTAATGTAATTCTGAAGACACTTTACCTTGACCTCAATGACACAGGAAATCTTGTTTCGTGTTGATAACTCGCAATTCGATGCAGTTCCAAAGGTTCTCTCGTCAGTGTTGACCTCAATGATCAAGGTAATCCCGTTCAATTCGTTCAGTATCTCGTTGAGTCGCTGGGCTTCCAGTTTTGGTTGACTGTAGCTGACGTGGAAATTCGCCAAGATTCCGTGTTTCTAATCAAGTCAATGGACTCCTTTTTCTTGTTGACTGTTCTCCCTGAATATTTCCGAATCGCTCGTAAAATTTCTTATCCAGCTGAAGGCTTCGCCGGGTCTCTATTCGATGCAAGGCAAGGTCTATGTACCGCTCAGGAAATCAAAAATCGATGAGGAGGTAAAACTTTTAAAAAATGCTCTTAGATAAAACTTTGAATAGTTTAAAAAAATTCTCGGTCGAACCCCCAATTTGTGGGACGGCGTCTAGGGGAAGGTTCGATTTTAATGGTAAAATAAGCACGCAGAGTTAAAATAACTTAATTTATTAATAACACAACTAAAACATTAACTATTTACAAGTGGTTTTAAATTATTCGAGATAACACCATACTAATTCCGAAAACACGTACTCTTTCTCAAAACAACGGAGAGAGCGATTTCCTCTGACCTGCCTTCGTTCAAGCTTTGGTGCAACTCTCAGTTTCTTCTTTCTGCCACCTTTATAAATACACTGGTGTGCAAAAATTAAGGACGAGACGGTTTTTTCAATATAACTTTGTACGAAAGCATTCCAAATGAACACATTTAATACCGTAAGATCCCCAATACGTAAGGACATGAATAATGTAAGCAACACTTACTAAAAGAGAAATCAGAGGGTTAAAAAGAAGCTTTATTGAAAAAGTAGCATGGAGCGCAATGCGACTGAAGGCCGAAACATCCCTGTGATGGGTGTCCAGCAAGAAATATCTGGTCTTTAGTAGGGGATATGATCTCTTCTGACTGCTAGGCATGTTTCACAGCGTCTGCCCATGCTGAGAATGAGGGTGTCAATGAGTTGTTGAGGCATTGCTGCCCATTCGTCTTGCAGCGCCAATCGAAGCTCCGGAATCGTTACTGGTGGTAAGGTACGAGCTGCCAAGCGTCTGCCTAGAAAATCCCATACATGCTCGATGGGATTGAGATCCGGAGATCGTGCCGGCCAATCCATACGTTCAATATCCTCACTCTCTAAGAGCTGTTCGGCAGCTACTGTGCGATGACATGGTGCATTGTCGTCCATGAAAGGAACTGCGGACCCATAGCGCCTCTAAAAAGACGCACATATAGAAGAAGAATCTCGTTACAATAACGGGTCCCGTTGACTGAACCTGCGTCGAAGATGTGAAGGTCTGTACGACTACCAAGCATGATGCCTCCCCAAACGAGAACACCGCCACCTCCATACCTGTCCCTTTCAATGATGTTCGAGGGATGATTACGGCTTCCCCGCTCTCTCCAGATGAGTATGCGATGAGAATCGCTACTCAGACTGAATCTGCTCTCATCTGTAAAGAGTACTCGTCCCCATTCATTGTCTCTCCAATTCCGGTGTTCCCGGCACCACAGAGAACGCCTTCTCCGATGGGCATGCGTTAGAGGTACACACCGTACAGGGCGTCGTGCAAACAGACCACCACCGTGCAGTCTTCTGGCCACGGTAAAACGCGATATCGGTCGTCCAGTCGCCTGTGTCGTGTGTCTAGCGATTTCTCCCGCTGTCTGCCGCCTGTTTCTTCTGGCCTGTAAGGCAATATACCGGTCATCTGCGGGTGTGGTTCCTCGTGGACGACCACTACTGAACCCCCGGATAGCTGTTCCTGTAGTTTGAAATTGTCTCCAAAGTCGTGAAACGATGCTGTAAGTAATTCCGAACTCTGCAGCCACACTTGTCACACTGCGACCTTCCTCCAACTTCCCAATGATTCGACCTCGGGTAAAAGCATCCAGATGTCGTCTAACAGATTGATTATTCGCCATTTCTCGCTGAGGCTGCAACTCGGTGTGATTTTAACTGCTATACGGTGTGCAATCTCTTTGCCAGAAATACTAATCTTACACCGACAACATGCTTTACTACTCAGACACTCCCCATTACGTCTACCTGCATATCTGAGCATGTGCTACCGTACATCACCTCACTTAATCTCCTGATTGGTCTTTCTGTCCGCTCTGCCTCTTCGTTCAGCTGATATGCTAATTTTTCGACTTCGTCCTTAATTTTTGCACACCAGTGTACATGACCTCATCGTATCACGCAGCTAAAACTCACGTGGTTTCGATTAGTGGTGCCATCTCTTTCAATAAAAATCAAAAGAAGTAAAATAAAACTTGCACTCCTTTCCTACAAGTTCGGCCATCCTGGGAATCACTGACCTCAGTGATTTCACATACCATACAATAAAATATAGGCCTCTGCAAAATTAATATTAATCGGAGATAAAAATTCCAATATAGACATTCAAATTTAAAAATAAGGATACAACTCTCAAAAATGAAATATTAATAGCAAAGAAAACAAAACACATTAATACACATTATGTTCTTTTAAAAAGAATAGAAAACGCTTTTTATAAAAATACATCATCATGGTGAGTAAAATTTCATTAAATCAGCAGATGAATTTGTTACCTTAGGTCCCTCATGATCACCCACTTTCTCTAAATCATATCTATCTCTAGGTTTTACTTTAACTATTCTATATGGTCCCTTCTCATGTGCTAACTTAATTATCTCAGTTTGCATATCTCTTGGTACAACTATCAATTCACGACCTTCAACATATTTGTAAAGTATTTCGTTTTTATCGAAAAAGTCTGAATTGCTGTTTGTTTCAATCAGTGACCTTAGACATCCTCTTGTTGTGCCCTTTTTAATCTTGCGGTTAGAGAATCGTTAGTAATTATTGCGACTGGATATCTACTAAGGGCATCCACATGTTGCATTCTCTGGCCGGAACAATGCACAATTTCATAATCAAACTCTTCCAGCAATAATGCCCATCGCGCTATACGAGTAACCAAATCCTTTTTGTCCATAGTCCTTTGAAACGCTGAGCAATCCGTTATGACTTTGAAATGATTTCTCATAAGGTAGGTACGAAATTTCTTTAAAGCGTTGACAACAGCAAGAACTTCAAGTTCATAGCTGCTATACTTCTCCTCTGCCGGAGTAGTTTTCTTAGACATGTATTGAACTGGATGCAATTTTCCATCTTCTGCCTCTTGGAGTAAGACGGCTCCGTAGCCTTGTTGACTTGCATCCGTGTGCAATTCGGTTGTTTTTCCCTGCTGAAAAATACTTAATACTGGACTTTCAGTCAATAATTGCTTGAGCTTTTCAAATGCTTCTATTTGAGGTCGTTCAAAGACAAATCGATTGTCGTTTCTAATTAGATCACTCAAAGGTTTCGCTATTTTAGAGTATGACGGAATAAATTTTCGAAAATAGCTAGTGAGTCCTAAAAAGCTTTGGACTTGTTTGACAGTCGTTGGTACAGGAAACCTCTTGACAGCTATCGTTTTTGCAACTGAAGGGCGCACCGTTCCATTTTCGACAACGTGACCCAAAAATTCCACCTTTCGTTTTAAAAACTGACATTTTTCAAACTTGGTCTCCAACCCATATCTGGATGCGACCTCAAACACCTTCTTTGGTTTTTTCAAACCTTCTTTCTCCTCTTTAGCTGGAACGATCAAATCGTCCAAATAAATTATTACGATGCCTTTTCGCATGAAATCCCTAAAAATGCTGTACACATATCTTTGGAATACGCTTGGGCTTGTACTGAGACCAAAAGGTACCTTATTAAATTCGAACTGCCCGTCTGGTACAACAAAGGAGGTGAAATGCTTGCAATCCTCGTTTACGTCGACATGAAAACACCCATTTTTCAAGTCTAACGTGGAATACACTTTGGCGTCTTGCAGCTTATCCAATACGTCCTCTATCAGTGGCAAGGGGAAGCGATCCTTGACTAGTTTTCGGTTCAGTTTCCTATAGTCAATGCATAGTCTGTCGGTACCGTCTTTCTTCTCGACTAACACGATTGGACTTGCATATTCAGAAGAGCTTGGTCTCACGATTCCCTTATCCAACCATTCGTCGATCTGCTTGTTGACGGTCTGATTCTCCAGAAACGACAAACGGCATGCTGTTTGGTAAACTGGTATATAATCCTTCAGGATAATTCTCATGGATACATTTGTCGTTTCGGTTTTCTTAGGTGTATAGCTGTTGATTAGTTCAGAGAGTTCTTTTCTTATTTGAGGATTGATAACATGTTTAACTTCGATTTCGTCTTCAGTTCTTGCCTCATAAACCTGTGTATTCACAAACCACACCTTCTCTTCGTGTTTACGGAAATAAACACCTTTTTTTATCAAAGCCAACAAAAGCTTGTTCCAAAATGTCCGATCCTATCACTGCCTGGAACTCCAAATGCACCGCAGGCACGACATGCCATATTACGGAATATTTCTCTCCATCCAATTCGATTTCTCGTTGGAACGATCCTTTTGTTTTGACTTCGTACTTTCCCAATCCAGATAACACGACAATGTCCTTCGAGAGCTTCGATTGTTTGATGATTCCTTTGCTTACATCTTCACGAATGAGCGAAACTGAGCTTCCAGTGTCGATTAGAGCCTCAAAAGTCTTGTTTCCGATGGTTATATTCCTGGTCTTAATTCTGTCTTGCTGAATTCGAGAACAGATCTGGACCGGAGAGCTTGAAGATTTATTGATTTTCGTACCCTTGTTGCGCTTTGTACAATCTACGGCATAGTGACCTGGTCCCCTGCAGTAGCTACATGTTACCTGTTTAACTCTTTTATCGTAAGTTCTCGTCGATTGAAAGCATTTTCTATCATTCCAATTATTTTCAAGGTGAAAACGTTTTTGCCTTCGAGAACAATTATCGTTATTGTTCGATCTCTTAGCAAATGAGTTTAACTGCTTTGGCCCTATAGTTCTTCGGACGTCCTCATAATCTTCAAATTTTTTCGCTAGCTCAATAGATGAGTTAATAGTAGACCATTCGTCCAAAAAGTGTTCCTGAAAATCATACGGCACCCTCTTCTTCATTTGATCGGCTATGATTAATTCTCGTAATTGGTCGTAGGTGTTAACTTTTAAGCCCAAAGTCCATCCATCAAAATACGTCTGTAATTCGTGTTGAAAATCTTGCCATGTTCGTTCATCGGACTTTTGGTGAAACAAAAATAACTGACGAAATTTTTCCGGAGATAATTTAAATCTTTGTAAGAGCAAATTCTTTATATGATCGTAATCGTTACACTTACCAGTTGGTTCTCTTGCGATAAGATGGGCAATTTCGACGGGTATTAAACCTATAAGTTTTTGAACCCAATCTTTTTTCGGTAAGGAAGTTAGTTCTGCATGACGCTCAAATAAGGTAAGATTCAAACCAATATCTTCCTTCATATTAAACTTATGAAAAGTTTCGTGAAACAGTTTATTCGATGCTTGAACGTTTTCGGTGTTATTCGGCATACCGGCAGTCTTTTGCGCTTGTATTCGCAACTTCTCTAATTCGTACTCTCGTCTTTCTCTCTCATCCTTTCGTATATCCTCTCTCTCAGCCCTCTCTCTCTCAGCCCTTTCTCTCTCAGCCCTTTCTCTCTCAGCCCTTTCTGTACGTTCCTCCACTATGCTATCAAGCATCTTTTTAACATCGTCTTCAACGTAATCTGGGCTTTTTACGATCAGCTCCTTTAACTTCAATTTTGTGATACCTGCTTCGATAGTAAGATCCAAATCCTCGGCGAGTGACACCAAATCCTCTTTCCTTTTCGCGAGTAAGAATGCCATTTTTATACTCAGAATGGTGACCCAGAGAACAACTTAAATTTTTACCCAAGTTAAATGAGACAAAACCATTAAAATGACACGCAAAAAGTTTACTCACTTAAAAAGAAACAAAAGATAATTTGAATAAGATGCAATTATCAATTATAAACAATTATAGACAAAAATGGACTTTTTAAAGAATTCCCGGAACTTAAATCCTTTTACAAAACACAACAGTATTACAGTTAATATCAATCTTATTTTTTATTAAAAAAACAACGCGTTCCTCTCATTTATCAAAAATAGATTACTAAGAAAAAACATGGAAAGTACTCAGTTATTAATCCAAAACTAAAGGAACATCAAATATTTATGTCTGCAATTAAACCAATAATAGTACCTAGTACTTCAAAATTCAATTTCAGATTCACAGAACAGGAAATATACACACAAAATCATTCATTTTTATAATTTTCGCCTATTACTCACACAATACCAAAAAAAAAAAAAGGATACTAGCACAATTTAATGTAATTCTGAAGACACTTTACCTTGACCTCAATGACACAGGAAATCTTGTTTCGTGTTGATAACTCGCAATTCGATGCAGTTCCAAAGGTTCTCTCGTCAGTGTTGACCTCAATGATCAAGGTAATCCCGTTCAATTCGTTCAGTATCTCGTTGAGTCGCTGGGCTTCCAGTTTTGGTTGACTGTAGCTGACGTGGAAATTCGCCAAGATTCCGTGTTTCTAATCAAGTCAATGGACTCCTTTTTCTTGTTGACTGTTCTCCCTGAATATTTCCGAATCGCTCGTAAAATTTCTTATCCAGCTGAAGGCTTCGCCGGGTCTCTATTCGATGCAAGGCAAGGTCTATGTACCGCTCAGGAAATCAAAAATCGATGAGGAGGTAAAACTTTTAAAAAATGCTCTTAGATAAAACTTTGAATAGTTTAAAAAAATTCTCGGTCGAACCCCCAATTTGTGGGACGGCGTCTAGGGGAAGGTTCGATTTTAATGGTAAAATAAGCACGCAGAGTTAAAATAACTTAATTTATTAATAACACAACTAAAACATTAACTATTTACAAGTGGTTTTAAATTATTCGAGATAACACCATACTAATTCCGAAAACACGTACTCTTTCTCAAAACAACGGAGAGAGCGATTTCCTCTGACCTGCCTTCGTTCAAGCTTTGATGCAACTCTCAGTTTCTTTTTTCTGCCACCTTTATAAATACATGACCTCATCGTATCGCGCAGCTAAAACTCACGTGGTTTCGATTAGTGGTGCTAGCTCTTACAATAAAAATCAAAAGAAGTAAAATAAAACTTGCACTCCTTTCCTACATGTATATAATGAATTTCCAAGGTAATATCATTTTGAGTACATAGCAGCATCGTTGTTAAGCTTTTCATTTTCCATAGTAGATCCCATTTCAGTCTTTACTCTCTAAAGGAAAGAAATGCTTCTTTCATGACTTTCTAGGCGGTGGTACGTTAGCTGTAATTTTAATTTTTTCTCGTTTGTCACCCTCCAAATCTTTTGCACCCTGGGCCTAGTGTGCCTAAGCGGAAAAGCTGTCCTGGTCTAATAGATTTTTTCTCTTCCACCTGAATCTCGCTAAGTTCCGTACGAAAAATCTTCCAAAACTGATATTTTTGGTACAATTTTTTCTTTTTGGAAAGTAATCGTCTTCAGAGAATCAAATTTAGTTTTAATAAACTAACATAGAAGTAATGAGAATTTTTTTTTTTTTGAAGGCATTCTATTTCAATTTGCGTGTAAGAAGGCTTTCTAAACAAAGTATCCTAAAAGACTTATAAAGGGGAGCTCTAACATGCTTTTCTAAAAGTGAAAGAAAATTACACCTAGTGTAGAAAAAAAATTAATGAAAACAAATTATATACTTATTCCTGTGAAATTTGTAATTTCAATATATGAGATTATTAACGATTTTAAGACAAGCGCAGTTACACAAAATTTTTTTTCAAAGATGTGGTTGTGTGTGTAGGCATTCCTCCAAGTGTGTGTGACGGAGAGGGTTTGTGTAGATTACCGTTTCAACGAGTGATCACTTTTCTGTTACCGGCCGGTTTCTCAAATATGAGTTACAATTAATTCTTTGAACTAGAAAGGACTTCGGTAAGTAACAAAATAGTGCTTATTTTCAAGAATTACATTCATATAAATTTTTGAGCGTATTCTAAAACTTTCTTCACTCGTTATAAGATCTGTCAAATAATTTATATATGATCAGAAGTAAAATTTCAGTAATTGTGCTGAATAAAATTGTCATGTTAAAAATTATATATTTTCAGTGGTAAAGTTTTTTTTGAAACTGTATCAGTATTTTCTTCTAACTATTTTTTAAACTGAAAGATTCGTAATTTAAAATTTTTTTATTAAGTTATTGTAAATTTTGAAATGAGATTTATTTGGAACTAGTCATAACATTTTTCATGCAACTTGAAATATTTAATGCAAAGGGGAATAATTTTTTGCTAGATTATTAATTTAAATAATGATTTACTGTTCGATGAGCTCTAGTTTTTATTATTATTGTACGTAAAACATTGCACATTGTTTTACTGTACGTAAAACTTATGCAGAAATGAGCATTAAGTCAATTCATAAATAAAAATAGCACACACATGTGCAGACATAACGAAGTAAAAATGTGATAAAAAAAGTAAAAATGTGATAAAAAAAAGTAAAAATGTGTGCAATATTAATTTCAGAAATCGAGGACATTTGGCGAATTATTCATTTTTTAAAAATATTTTTTATATCTTGAGCTTTAATTAAAATGACAAATTCATGGAAATTACATTAGAATTTTTCACTTTTTAGAAAATGGTGATGATGTGTGTGCCATAAAAGTGGTGTAAACGGGATATTTTTAGATGTGAAACTGGCTTCACAAAATTTGGTCATTTTAATGTAGGGATATGTTGTGTTTTAATTAAATCAATCTCAATTACAGAAATAAATAGAAAAAGCATTCACTTAACTGGATAGTTTTTTTAAATCTCTCGCTGCAATACCTTTTTTTAAAAATCTTGCATATGCCATGAAAATATCTTGGTTATGACATCTTTTTATGCTATCAGTCATATCATTTTGCTCACAAAAATCATATTTTCATCACACTGTAGAATGACTTTTAAAAACCTTTTCACTTCTGACATTCCATTTCTCTGGCGTGCTCTGGGGAAAATTCTCGCTATTGCTATTTTAGCAGTTAAAATTTAATAATCTTTTTCTTTCATTCACCCAAAGACTTATTATTGCACACGTCCAATCAATATAATCGTTGGTTGCATACAGCCAATTTTGCATTTATACACCATACAAGAGTAACTCTTTCATTCAATAAACCCATTTACAAAGTAATTTTCAGCCTTGAAATAAACTTCAGAATCAACGTAGTGTCCACAAAGTAAAGAAAAATCATTAGAAATTGAACGACTGTTCAGAAAAGAATGTTTTATAAAAAAATTAAATTTTCTCTTCTGTGGATAAGGTAACAAACTTGGTGCATTTTTCATGCAATTAGGTGACATTTTTTTCTTCTTTAACCAGCAGTAGGCAATATTGGGATCCAGCCATCATTTTTATCATAAATTTTCCTAGAAAACTTTTAAATTATTTGCAAAAAAGTTTTTAAACATTGTACAGTATAAAAATTTTCTAATTAGTAGTATTTTTTCAAGTAAAGAATTAAACATTAAAATAAATGTTGGTACTTGCATACTATCTCAACAATGCCAACATTCAAGATAACTTGCCAAGTTGCTAACCCTAATTTCACATGTGCTGAATTAGTAACCATGTGCTTCGTTTCATATAATGTTGCCAATATGATTGCAATAATACATAAGTACCAAAATTGTTATAACAGTTTATATATTTTATCGTAATATATTATAATTATCTATATCTTTTCTGAGAGTATGTCAGATATAATAGCATTCTTAAAATGTCTAATTAGTTTGTATACCTAATTTAATAACATTTGAATAAGATTATTTTTTTAAAATTTTTAATTTAAAAGAATTTATAAAAGTTTAAAATTTTCTGTAAGACATGATTCATATTTCTATTTTACAAGTACCTAGTGTGAGGAAGAAATCCAACTTGTATTATTGTATTAGAATTCAATTGCAATTTAACTTTTACTTATGTTGTTCAAGATCTCTAAATTAATTTTCTTTACTTGTAGTTTGATAATCTTTTGAATTTAGGATGGATGTGTAATTTAGGCTTAAGATAAACACATTTTTAGAAAAATCTCTGTAAATATGCTTTTGATGCTGTAAAAAAAAAAAAAAAATCTTTGAATTTAAGGGATTTGTGTGAAATAGAACTTAGTTACATTTGTCTTTGAAAATTTAATTACAGGAGAGAATGGTGAAAATGAATAAAATGGGGTAATCTATGTTTCTGAGAACTTGATCTCTTACAACTTAAATTATTTAAATGAAGTAATGGTTGTAAAAATTTGTAAGAGTGTATTATCAGAAATGAAATAGAAATTTACATTATGCTTAAAGTGAGTGAAGGTATTTTCTCAAACAATATATGCAAATATCATAATATATGCATTTTTTCTATGAAAATCAGACTTTTCAGGTTTAATTTATTGAGGATCTATTTAAGGACTTTTTGTGTTCTTTCCAGACCTTAGGTTTATTGTCTATAGCAGAAAATCCTTAAAAAATGGGAAAAATTGTGCTCTGAATTTAAATAGAATGCAAGTTCAGTCTTTTTTAAAAATTGGACGAGTATCATCTTTAATTTTTATGATCCATGTTGATTAATTGCTAATATAATTAATTTATTATAGTAATAGTCACTATTAAGAAGTTTAATAGAATGAAAGTTTGAGATCAATCATAATACTTTTAAATGCTCAAATAAGATAAAATTTAAGTTTTTTATAACATGTGAAGAAGATACAAAATGAGAATTTCTAAAAATAAACCATAAAAGCATTATTTCACAGACATAAAAGTGAAGATATTAACAATGTCAATGTTCTTCATAGAAATTCCGTCATATCTTTCAGTTTCATTTTGCATATTTTGATTGTGCAGCATGTTAAGTTATTGCATTAAAAAAATTAAAGAAATTACAATTTCATCTATTGAAAGAATAAGACACAAATATGAATGGTGTATACATTTTTATTTTGGTGTTGGAATACTATATAAACATGTGCTAACCATAACATGTGATTATATATTGTATATATCATTAATTGTATTAATTCTTTCCAGTTGTATTCACGATGCTGCTTCTTTTAAAAACATGTTCATCATTATCTGAGGCTAGTCTTCTCGCTGCCCGCAAAGGATCCTGGACTCTGTCTGTGAAAGGTTTTCGAACTAGTGTCCCCCACAGATGCAAAGCCAAACCTGAAGCTCCAGTCAAAGGCATTCCTTATTCCAAGCTGACTATTGGAGTACCGAAGGAGTCCTGGAAAAATGAAAAGCGTGTGGCTCTGTCTCCAGCAGCTACAGCTAACCTCATCAAGAAAGGATTTCAGGTAGATTTATATTGTTCTTTCTGAAAAATTTTCCCCTCTTTTCAATTGGGTAATACATGTAGAGTTTTGTATTGAAATTGAGTTCTAGAAAGAGGTTTTTATAAACAAATTTTTTAAGTAATGATTATTTTGTCTTGCATGATTTTGTAATCACTGAAATTGTGTGCTTTTGTTTTTTGTTCTGGTTTAAAATTTGTTACTTGACTAAGTATTAGACAAAAGCTGTTAAAGTGTAGTATAGGGGGGGGGGCCTTGGCGATGTCAACTTCTTTTGGCGACCAAAATCGATTACCAAGCTACTTCACTTAGCGAAAAATGTTCGAAAGCCACAATGAATTTGTTATCTCACCATAATATCTATAAAAAAATTGCCAAATCCAAAGAGTCCCCCAACTATACTACACTTTAACCGACAAAAGCTACCAGACTGTAAAGTTTATTAAATGTATTAAGTTATTTTACTTTAATACAGTAGAGTCCCGAAAACTTGGCACTTGATAACTCTGCCGCTAAGCAAGACATTATGTGTGATGCAGAAATTATTGCTTCTGTCACAATAAATGTAAAAATGCTGAAAAATGGGGGAAGAGGGTAATGTTGAGGACACTGTATAAATTCCTAAAACATCACACAGCAAGGAAACTGCCTTTCAGTATTTTGAACAATTAGGTTCATTGGTAATGGACTTGCTGTTCCATCCTCATCTTCATGATGGAGAAACAAAATGTAGAGTGCAGTATAAAAGATTAGAGGACATTATGTTTTTCTTTAAAGATTGTCAGTTTTTGCAAAGTTGGCTACTTAACTTTTATTATGGACAGCTTTATGCCATCTTAAAGTATTTTTGTGAGGTATGTCTGATCAGCTAATTACTGTGTACTACTTATTCATTAATTTTCATTTTCATGTGGTAAATGCTCTATGCCTTCATAAAGTATGTACTTTGTTTGGGCTGTTTATTTTCTGTTGTATTCTCAAGCAAACAATACATACAAGCACATGCAATATTTTCTAAGGAAACACTCATACTTATTCTTTATTAATCCCATTCTCGATAACCCAGCATTTTCGCCAACTCTGGTATCCTTCAGTCCACATTAGGCTTGAGTTTTCTGGACTCTACTGTACTTTATTAATATAATACTTGATTAATAATTTAATACAATACTTTATTAACTTCAATAAAACTAGAAGTTCTCCCCCTAGAGTCGGATATTCCGATATTTAGCTAATGGAAAATTTATCGAAATTATTGTTTAAATAATAAAAAAAATGGTATTGTTTCTCTGTCATTTAGCGAGGTGCAAGAGATAAACCACTGTATAAAATCTTAATTACCAGCATTGAGATTGTAGTTGGGTATTGTCCATCTCTGCATACAATATTCTAACTACTAATGTCAGTGGTTGCTTATTTTGAAGTAATATTTAGGTGAAAATCTAAGACTTGCTTTCAACTTCAGAATAAATAATACTGTTGTTGTACTAATACTGTTGTACTAATACTGTTGTTGTTGTACTGTACTAAGTTGTTGTGATCGTTTTTATGTTGAGAGTAAGACCTTTAATTAATGTGAATAAAAAATGAAATTGGATTCATCAAATTTTCCATTTTTACTCTTTTGGACAAGATGCCATGTTTATTCCAGTTTCTTCGGTTTGGGATTTGAAAAACGTGACCCAACACTACTTTGGCTCACTTTAAAAAAATCTTTTCGAAGGGTTGGGATATAATAGGATTTTACTGACTTTCATTGCATTATTTAAAAAAATATTTTTACAGGTCAACATTGAGAAAGATGCTGGTGCTGGAGCCAAATTCAGCAACTCCGAATATGAGGCAGTTGGAGCAAAAATTTCTGAAAATGCCTTTATGTCAGACATAGTCCTCAAGGTAAGAGGTCCCTCTCCCATGGAAGTTGGAAAGTTTAGCAGTACTAGCACTCTCATCAGTTTTTTGTATCCAGGTCAGAATCCTGACTTGGTGAAGTCTCTACAAGAGCGTCAGATGAATGCGTTTGCTATGGATTGTGTTCCTCGAATCAGCCGAGCTCAGGTTTTCGATGCCCTTAGCTCAATGGCAAACATTGCAGGATACAAAGCTGTTGTAGAAGCTGCCAATAACTTTGGAAGATTTTTTACAGGTATTTTTTTAAACAATGAACTATTTAAAATGTGTGATATAAATATAAATTGCTTATTAATGTGGAATCATTTTATCCTGCAACAGTTGATGTACTTAAGTTTTTATTTTATTTATTTTGTAACAAATCAAATTTATTAATTCAATCATCTGTTCGAAAATTGAGGTATTTTAGTATCAAGATTTTTTATTCTTTCTAAGTTGCATCTTAATTGTTTTTTCTTATGTAAAATTTTTGGAGATTTTTCAATGAAATTTCATTTATCTAAAAAATTTTGCACTGTTGATATTTTGTATGATTTCATTTGGAAAGAAACCTTTCATTTCGCTTTTATGCCTATGTCAATCATTTTCATGCACTTTTTCAAACCATTTCCTCCAACTTTTTTATTCCTTGGTTAATGTTTCATGCTCACAACAACCAGAAATAAGTCGACAAACCATAGACCTTGTAGCTCTTAAGTTTTTAAAATATTCGGAAAGTTTCTTTTTTTCTGCATATATTTTGTTAGCTATTGGTTCCTAACCGATTTATAGGTGTGCTTTCTTTAATTGAAAAATTATGCATGATGTGTTTTATGGCATACTGACAAATCATTTTGTTCATTGGCCAATATGGCCTATGTGAAAACTCCAAAGTATGTCGTAAATAAGAAACCAAGTAGCGGTTGCTCAAAATTGGACTGTTTCTTCAATTATAATGTTCAGTTAAATGTAATAAGGGTTAAAGTACTGTTGAAATCTTTTCTTGTACAACATAATGTCCCTTTGACTTCAGCAAACCATGCCGATCGACTTTTCGGTAAAAATTTTCAGTGTGACATTGTCGAGGAGTATGGATGGGGAAGGACTAGAATATCTGCCTATGATTAGTGAGCTAGCTTCTATTTGAAAAGAATATATGATTAAATGCATGAAGTAAAGTCTTTTTGCACCAGCAACTGATGGCAGTAATGATGCAAACTAAAAATTATATCCCATTGTGGTATTCCAAATTTTATTGTGGATTCCATATAAAGAATTAAAAAAAGGTGGTTACCTTTTGAACATTTAGTTTTATTTGTAAATGGCAATTGTGTCATAATGCAAGGGGGAAGGTAGTTATTATCTATTTATAAAGGGGAAGTAGGAGAACTTGTGCAATAAGTATAGGTTACTTGTGTCCTTTAATAAATTTGATCTCTGAATAAAAATTTGCTTCTTTATCTCTAAAAGTTTGAGATGCTCATAGGCATATTGCAATCTGTAAAACTAAAAGTTTTTCTATAAAAAACCTAAAATATTTTAAAGCACACATGTACCTGGATGATTATCTCTTGGTCATAGTCTTGTTTTTAACTTCTGTATGTTTAATTTTTTTTTGTAAATATAATCTAAAAATCTAAATCTTCATTCTATTTTTATTTAAGCATCTTTATTGGAAAGTCATTACTTTCTTGTAATGTTACAATACACATTCCTTTAAATTTACCCTAATGTACAAGCTTTTATAAATGAAAAGTGATTCATAAGTAGATTTTCTTCTGTGTATTTTTCTTATCAAAATATCTTTATTTTAAATTTTTCTTTGCATTGTTTTAAAAAATATTTGTAAATTTTTCTTCGTTTTACAAATTTAAAATGATTATCCCTAATTTTAAGAATTTATTTGAAATGTCTAATGCATTATTTTACACTTTGTCATTTGTCAAACTTGTACCATGCAATAGTAGTCAGAATTGTTATTGTTGTACCGATGGGCAAAAAGTTCGTATAAACTTTAAAAGTTTATATAACTTGGGAAAATTAAACAAAATAAAAAATGGTTTGCAGGTTTAGCATCTTTAAGTCATGGGATTTTTTTAAGATAAGAAAAAAACCTGCTGACAGATGGCGCTCATACAATCAACTGAGTTGAAAATATGCAAATGATACAGGCGATTACAAATACTAATGCTTTTGAGCCATATCTTAATTCTCCGTTGCATGCCAACTAAGGGAACAAGGATGCTGAGCGAGAAAGACAAAGCTTTGTTTGTGTGAAGCTATTTTTCATGAACAAAGAATCAGCAACTGTTGCACTGTGTAAATTCCGACTTCAGAAAAGTGTGAAGACTGGAAAAGGGCCTTCAACAGTGGTATGCCTCATAAAGCTTGTTCAGTGATTTGAGAAAACTGGATCACTCGAGGATCATGCAAGATTCGGACAACCAAGTTTAAGAATCATTAGCAAATGTTGCAAGTTTACTTGGCTTCCTCGGTCTCCAGACCTGACTCCAGTAGACTTTTGGCTGTGGAGATATTAAAATTCCCTGGTGTATTAATCTTGTCCATCCTATCTGGTGGAATTGAAAGATGCAACCCACCAAGAGCTGTCATGTATACAGGTGGACATTCTGCACTCTGCCTTTGTTGGATTTATGACACGCTTGGAATGTGTCATCTCTTATGGTGGTGAATATGTGGAGCACATGCTGCTGTAATAAATGATTTGGTAACATTACTTCTGTTATTTGCGAGTCTTTTGTTTCACTTATGTACAAAATGCCACATAACAGGTGTTTTCTAAAAAGAAATTTCTTTTTCTTAAAAAAAAAATCATGTGACTTATCAATGTTAAATCTGCATACCGTTTTTTTTTTATTTTGTTTAATTTTCTAGGTTTTATAGATTTTTAAAGTTTTTACTGACTTTTTGCCCACCTGGTATTTATTCTTTGGTGTGGTTTTTTCTTGTGCCCTTATTACTGCCTAATTTAAGTGTGACCTTATCCCATTCGGGGCTGGGCAATTTTTTCTGTTAAGTTTAACTTCATTTAAAAATTCATATAAAATATGCTGAAATTTATAGTTTATAATCATGCTGAATTTTGTTCATTTCAAATTCAGATCACACTGTTGTGATCAGGGGCCCTGAAAAGAGAAGCATGATCACATACATGTGATCATGGTCCTGAACGGGTTAATGGTAAAGACTATCCATCTCTGTTTTGTACTTTAAATAATCTGTATTCATTAATTTTTCAGGTACTGCTTTAATTGTTTGGTATATCTAAAATTGTATGTGTAACTATTGAATTAGCAAGTGAGGATTATTATGTATTTAAATTATTTTTATAATACCTGTGGCAACAGCCAACTTGGGTGTGGCCTCTCCAACACACTGCACACAAAACCTAAATTGCCACCTGTGGACAACGCATGGCCATGGTAGCATAATGGTCATGGTTTATCAAACTGGTCTCCAGCTTTCATGAGCTTAAGCCCCTCTATCTTCTGTGTCAGGGAGGGCAAACCAGTGGCATGCATGCCATTGATGGCATGCAACACAATATTTCAGGCATACCAGCTATCAAAATGGTTTACATTTTATTTCAAAATAACAAAGTTCACTATGAAGTATTATGAACAAACTCCAGTGATTGATCACAAGGAGGCTGGAGCACACTTATTATCTTTTCCATAGTTATGTCATGGATTACAATTACTTATGATGCAAAATTTGTCTATGCATAGTCTATGCTATTTGTCTATGTCAATTTCATTGACACAACTGTATTTTAAAGTTTATTTTGTGTTATATTTACAATTTTTGACTGTTATTTAACATGGCTAATTTAGCAAAAGAACAAAAGTGCAGGATAGTAAGTGTAACAGAGAATTTCAAATTTAGTGAATCTAGAAATATAGCATTATTAGTAAAGGTGACAAAGCAGTATGTGTTTTCCAATTCAGCATGCATTCTACTAAAAATAATATCTTACGATCCTAATATGAATTATTTGTCATCCAACCTGCAACAACAAAAGTCACACTAATGTTTACTTTATAATTTGCATTACACATATAACTAAAATAATTACAGCTATATTCTGCAAAATGTATTTTTTCATAGTAAATAAGGAGTTTTGTGTGGTTAGTATTTAGTTTTCTTATTTTCCCAATAATAACAAGTAAAAATTATTTGACAGCACATCTATACCTTACTAAACACTTCTTTAGAAAAAAATGGCACATTGATCCATAAAGGTTTACCACCCCTGTACTGTATAGAAAGCTGATGTATGTTAGATCTGCCATGGGACTCAGAATCTGCACATTGACATGGTTACAAGAGTGGAGTGGCAGTTTAAGTGTTGTCCTCATCATTGAACCTTGGTTACGAATTACAAGGTCTATCTCTATTAGCCGTTTTGCTTTGTAGTATTACAAATACTCCCCTTTTCCACAAACTGTGCTGCAAATAAAGCTGTATGTTGCTTATAGCTTCTGTCTTTAAAAATACTCTCAAATATCAAATGGTGACATAATAGTTTGGTTCTATCAAAAGACATTGCTTAGAATAGCAGCACTTTAAATTTAATGTTAATTACTTGTGTTGAAGATTTTTTTATGTAGTGATATTTTAAATATCATTAAATGAATGATTGTAAGGTGTAAAATGTTTTGAAGTATTTTACTTCCAATTTTGCCTTTGGCACAAGTTGAGTAACATCATTTTCTTGTTTGAATCTGTGACTCTAGATCCATATTTCTGATTATTCAAATGAAAAGATATTTCCTACTTCAATTGGAATTTTATCATGGGATTATTTTTGTAAAAATTGCGTTTGTTTAAAAATTGGTTGCATTTTAAAACAAAAAAAAAACATATTTACAAATCTTTATTCTTAATGTGATAGTATATAAAATAATTGTTTGCTTCTCTCTTTCTTACTATTGACATTCATAACATATTATGATTGTCATTTATTCTGATTAATGTGTATCAGGTTCACAGAATGTGGCTTTATATAAAATTAAGTAGCAAAAATTCTTATCTTTGCAAAGTTCAAATAATGTATATTTTAATTAGCCAGAAAATTTTTTAATTTCAAGTAACTTGTCAAAAAATGTTTTTTGTTTTTAAAGAAAAAAAGGATTAAATTAAAATATTTTCAAGTTTTGTAATTTTGACTGGATAAATTTAATTACAGTTGGACCCAGATTTAATGAATAATACTGCATCATTTACATCCCGCTGCATTAGGTGCATTTTCACAGCTTCCAAATAATGTAAAGCATTAGAAAATGGAACAGTTTTGATAGGAATTTCATTGTTAATTTCTGCATCAGAATTGCTATTTATTTGCTCCAACAAATTAAAAATTTTCTCAACTTCAATTGCGCAGACAGGCAGATCATGACATCAGCAGATGTGACATAATCGTTAAAATCTGAAAGCATCCCCTGCATTGTGAAGTGAAATGCGATAAGAAAGGAATTTCATATTTTGTTCAAAACTCACAAGATGGGTTACATTCATGACTTCTGAACATGTAGAGTCTAATTATGGTCTGCACCCTTTCCCCTTTGAAATTTGTCACTTACAAGAAAAGTCTGTCCGGACAAAAAAGATATATTATTTGAAAAAAGAAAAGAGTCTTACTGTAATGTCATTATTACTTTATATTACTTTTACTTTTCGACACAGCACGTCGTGTCACCAGCACAGAATTCTATCTTTCTTAATACCACAAAACACAAGCGCAATTCTCCGCACAATACACAAAAAGTCCAGTCACAAAACCAATGGAACTCCCTCCTTCTCTGTCCGTTATGTTGCGAGGCCGACGCCCTTTTTTACCTTGCGCTCCTAATAAAATGAGGGACTCTCTTCCCTGACCATCCCGTTCGAGGGTCAATCATCTTCTCCCTAAAAACAGTAACCCACCGCCTAAGACGCACTAAATAGCGCCAACATTCCATAATCTTCCGCCAACAGTAGCCAGACACTACACTTACAGTAGTCCATATGATGTGTAACATCCGACTTGTTATCATGGTAAATTCACAATAGTGATTTTAATCCTTTAAGAAATGAATCGGTTATGACTGGAAATAATTTTCTATCGAATAATTACATCTTTAATGAAAATTTTATTTCATTAACACAAGGAGTAATGCAGTTTTTTTTATCAAAAATATTTATTATTGTTCAATTTGGGGAAGAATGGAGACAATAGATTTATGAAAACTAAAGTATGACACATATACTTGTGATTTCAAAGTATTTAAAAATTGTTGAAAAACAGCGTCAATAACAGTACCACTGTTAGTTGTCGAAACATTTCGATTAGTGTTCATTTCGAGCTTGAGTTCATCTTTCAGAAAAGCTATGAGCGGCTCGGCTTCTGGCAAACTGAAGTTAACGTTAAAATCACCACTCAAAATCATGGGAAGCGAGTGATAGATTTTTAAAAAAAAAAAGCAGAACCACCTTCGGTATATGGTAAAAGTACAAAATGCTGGAAATCTTGAATTTTTTTTAACTGTTTGATTCGGAGAAATGTATGTGACCACCAAAATGACTTGCTGGTATGTGTGGTAGGCGGGCGTCTTAATTGCTACTACAGTTGGACCCCAGACGAGGGTAGCGAAGAGACACCGTCAAGCGCATGCTTAAAAATTAGAAATATTAGAGAAAATCAAAAATACCCGTCCATCTACTTAATTAGTTTTTTTAATCGAGAAATCTTTTTTAATCACAATTAAAAATATTATATTGACAGTGACAGGAATTAACCTCAAAGTATGAAAATGATAAGCACTTAAATATTCAAATAATTCCATATTACTTACTCCTATTTTTTTAAGAATTATGAGCTTTGTCAGACGCTTAACAGGAAATATAAGTATTAATATATAGTTTACACATATTATAAATATATCCTCAGATTTCACACACAACGAGCCCTGAGAATTTGAGAATTGAGCATAAGAATCACAAGTTTATTCTGGATGAAGTCTAATAAGACTTGCTGGTATGTGCAGTAGGCGGGCGTCTTAATTGCTACTACAGTTGGACCCCGAGACGAAGCTAGCGAAGAGACACCCCCAAGGTGCTCAAGGTCGAATCAAACACCGCGCGCTTCCCCCGACTTCCTGTTATGCATTTCCGTTCCTTTTCACGAAATTACTCCAACAAATATCCAGCAACCGAGAGTAAAGATGTTACGCATCAAAAAGATCCAGTTTTTTATAATATAAATGAATAAAAAATTCTTCAGTTGAAATAATTCATTAATTCAGGGTTTATTATTCGTTAAATAAGGATTTTTGCCTTCATTTTAATTGGGGAAAAAGAAAATTCATTAAATTGGCATTCAACTGTATAATTTAATTGTATATATACTGTAAAGATCGTGTCTCCCCCCCCCCCTGCAATTTATTGGAATATCTCATTTATTTCTGTAGATATAATTAATTTTTAAATGAAATTTTAATACTTTTCTATAAATTTATCTGGTTATGTATAATTATGGATAATAACACATGGGCTGAAAAGTCCCGGGCCTAACAAAGAAAACACAGTTTTTTGGTTCAAAATTAGCTTTATTCATCAACGTAATCTCCATCAAGAGCAATGCAATCATTCCAGCGCCGCTCTAACATTTCAATACCACTTTTGTAGAACGATTTATCTTTTGCCTCAAAATAGGCCTCAGTTTCGGCGATAACCTCTTCATTCGTGCGAAATTTCTTACCGGTGAGCATTTTTTTCAGGTCTGCGAACAGCCAGTAGTCGCTGGGAGCCAAATCTGGCGAATACGGTGGATGTGGGAGCAATTCGAAGTTCAATTCATGTAGTTTTGCCATTTTTTTGATTGACTTGTGACACGGTGCGTTGTCTTGATAAAACAAAATTTTTTTCTTTGCCATATGCGGTCGTTTCTTTGCAATTTCGGCCTTCAAACACTCCAATAACGCTATATAATATTTACTGTTGATGGTATTTCCTTTCTCAAGATAGTCGATGAATATTACACCACGCACATCCCAAAATACAGAGGCCATAACCTTTCCAGCCGATTGTTGTGCTTTCGGGCGCTTTGGACGAGGTTCACCAGTTGCTGTCCACTCAGATGATGATCGTTTTGATTCTGGAGTGAAGTGATGAATCCATGTTTCATCCATTGTCACATATCGATGCAAAAATTCCAGTTAGTTACGTTTAAACATGGCCAAACACTGCTCAGAATCATCAACACGTTCTCGTTTTTGGTCAACAGTTAGCAAACGCGGCACCCACTCTGAACAGAGCTTTCTCATAGTCAAATGCTCATGCAATATAAAGCCAACACGTTCTTTTGATATCTTTACGATGTCAGCTAACTCGCGCAACTTCACTTTTTGATCATTCAAAACGATTTTGTGGATTTTTTTAATGTTTTCTGGTGTTACCGCCTCATTTGGACGTCCACTGCGTTCTGCATCATCAGTGTCTCTATGACCACGTTTGAAGTCAGCAAACCAACGTTTTATTCTTGTTTCTGATGGAGCGGAGTCCCCATAACACTTTTCAAGCCATTGCTTCGCTTGAACGGTATTTTTTTCCCATCAAGAAGCAGTGTAAAATTAAAACACGAAATTGTTTTTGATCCATTGTTTTGAAAATAACAAAAGTAGCATCACTCTGAGCACAATAACTCACAAACTAATGAATAGAATATCATGAAATTTTATAACAGCTGTCTTTTGAAGATTAGTATTAACTGAAAAAAAGGTGACTGCAATGTGTTAGGCCCGGGACTTTTCAGCCCATGTGTTTGTTATATGTAATTAACAGAAGTTTAGTGCATAGTAATCCATTAACTGCCTTTTAAAATTTTTGGTCAGATAATTTATATAAGTCCAAAAAGTTGTGTAACAGAATTTTTTTTTTTAAATATTTGATATTTTTGAAAAATTTTATTATTTTTATTTTATAATAAAGGATATTTTTGTAAAATTCCCAAACAGAGATCATGGCAGCTAATGGGTTAACATAAGCAAAGTTACAATTTTTGGACTATATTTGACCTTGTGGTTTTCCTTTTGTTTTTAAAGGCCAAATTACAGCTGCTGGCAAAGTTCCTCCTGCCAAAGTGTTAGTCATTGGTGGAGGTGTTGCAGGTCTCTCAGCTATTGGGACGGCCAAGAACATGGGTGCTATCGTTCGAGCATTTGACACTAGGGCAGCTGTCAAAGAACAAGTGGAATCTTTTGGAGCAGAATTCTTGGAAGTGAATGTTAAGGTAATTCTAAATTTATGAAGATATCCCATATCATAATATTTAATTTTAAAAAAAAATTCTTTTGTATACTTTAAGCTATAAAACAGCTATTTATAATAACTTTGCACTTTTTGAAGAAAAGGGAGAAAATGCCATTTTTAACACTTCTCATTTTTTCTAGTTATATGCATCATTCAGTGAATATTTAAAATTTCATACTTTTCTGTTCTGTAAAAAAGAGAAGATAAATATATGAAAAAAAAGTTCTGCACATACATATAATTGATAATTAAGATATTTAATGCTTTTTAATTGTAATTCATGTATAGTTTTTATAAATAACTGAAAGTGTTCAAATTTAAATACCTGAATTGAAGTTGCTGAGAAATTAGTTTATACATATTAAAATGATGCAAAAGGGTAATTTTTTGTATTGAAGTTACTTTTTCTTTTAAAACTATCATTTTTATGATAGATATTTATATAAAGTTAAAACTTATGATTTGAAAACAGAATTGATAGCTTGAAATATGTTGAATAATTGAGTAGTCTTGTTTTTAAATAAAATGTTTTGCATGAAAGGAATCAGGTGAAGGCGTTGGTGGTTATGCTAAGGTGATGTCCAAGGAGTTTATTGAAGCTGAGATGGCATTATTCACCAAGCAATGTAAAGAAATCGATGTTCTTATAACCACTGCTCTTATTCCTGGAAAACCAGCTCCAAAACTCATTTCTAAGGTAAGTTTCTTTTCTTTCATTACTACAGTTGCTAAGCATTTAGAAAAAGCTACTTCTGATGGGGAAAAAATTTTATAAAGATTTAAAGGAAGATATTTTAGTATATTGATTTCAGAACTTAATTTCTTTGTGTTGTATGTTTATTTGAACAGGTAAAGTTGGAAAAAGGATAATAATGATTCAATATATTAATTTTGATTTGAGTGCAACAAAAAAAATATGAAGATATATTTTACAAGTCTTTATTACATTTTGTTATTTTGTTGTGCAGATTGATAAAGACGAATGACATAAATTATATATTTTCATGTTTTGTAGTTTCTTAGATGTAAAATTTGAAAACTTTATATATATGCTCCAAACTCTTTTTTTTTTTTTTTTTACAAGGTAGATGCGTTACTTAGAAAACCTTACAAAAAAATCGTGTAAAAAGATATTCATGTGACATATGGTAATTTGGGAGTATGTTCCACAATTTTAAAAAATCGTGTAGGATGAATAATCTCTAAGTATTTTCCCACAAAAACCATGCAAAAAAAGTAATTATAAAATCAATGTTACATATTTATGAAACAAAAACAATTCGTTTTTATTACAAAAGAAATTTAAAATTTATGTACAGTGAAAATTCAGTCTATAAATACATACAACTTATAAAAATTCAAATTGAAATTAAGAATAAAACTACTATATCTAACAGCTATTCATCACTACTTGATAACAAACATGCATGTTTATTATGAACTGGATCAAAAAAGGTTATCATTAGTAGAAGTGGTGGATATGTCTAACATATTTGTTGGTTTTGTTTCAAATGTAGAATTCCATTCATCATTAATGGCCTATGTTGGTTTTTTGTTGTTACAAAGTCTTATTAGCTGCTGTCTTTATGGTTTCTCAAGATTATATAATTCTTGATATCCTGCTACATAAGATTACCAAGAAATTTTAATGCATGCTCTGTGTCAGGATCTTGAATAAGAAAATGTTGTTCCATATTTGTAGCAAATTCCAAGTCCTTGCGAAGTAAATCGGATATTAACAGCTGAAATTCCCTTCGACTTCATAATACAAACAAATCATTCATTCTTTGTCATAAATTCGAACAAATCAGCCTCATCCAAAGGGCACAGATCTCCAATTTGGGGAGAGGGGAAATTCATGCTAGATCAAAAAATTTGTGAAAAGAAAAAAAAAATGCTAACTTCATGTATCATATTATTTTAAAAATCATATAAAAAGAGTTGGGTGTATATATATACGAAGAAAAGTTATTCACTTGCTAATCACAATACCTTGGGAATTATTAGATCTTCAGACTTGAAATTTAACAGGCATGTTCCTTTTATGGAGCAGAGATCTTCTACAAAAGGGGCTTTGGGAAAATCAACCCTAAAGGGGGCATTACAGACAAAAGTCCCCAGTTGGGAATTATTAGACTTATAAATATGAAATTTGGGGAGCGAGTTTCTTTTCTTCAGTAAAGACATGTAAGAATGGGTTTTGTATTAATCCGCTCCCAAGGGGGTCTGGGAGGAGTTAAGAGGGCTTTATAGATAAAAATTCCAGATTTTCAACTAGTAGACCTACAGATTTGAAATTTGTTGTATTTATTTTGTTAAGGAGAGATCTACTAAGAATGTTTGCAATATTGATTCCCAAAAAGGGTTTAAGGAACCATTATTGATAAAAATTTCCCTTTTTGTGGTATTAAACATACAGACTTAAAATTTGTTAAGTACGCCTCTTTTCTTGATTAGATATCCACTTAGAAGAGTTTGCAGGAATCAACTCCCAAAGGGGATTAGGGGAATGCATAAATGAAGCTTCCCATTTTTGAATTATTTAACTTCAGACTTGGAATTTCATATGCAGGTTTCTGTTGAGTATTCAATTTTTTATCAAAAATGGACCTACCAAAGGGGTATTGCCAGGGGTTGGTGATAAAAACTCCCAGTTTCTTAAACTATTAGAAGTAGGGATTTGAAATTTGTTTATGCTTCCTTTGGTATCTAGAGACTTGTTAAGAATGAGTTTTTTGGAAATTGATTCCCTGGGGGAAATTGCAAGAGGTTCAGGGGTCATTATAAATATAGAAATTCTTGTTTTTGAACTGTTAGACCCACACATTTGAAATTTGGTAAGCATGTTTCTTTTGTTGAATAGATCCACTAATTACAGAAATTGACTTTTTTGTGAGGGGGAGTTACTGAGGAATATAGATAGAAAAATTTCTATTTTTGTATGAGTGTACATATTCCTTTTGTTTTATTAAAATCCTCTAAGAATGGATCTTATTGAAATACTCTCAAGGTGGTTACAGAGCATATTGATAAAGAAAATTTTCGTTTTTGAACTTTTAGACCTACAATCTTCTCATTTGGCCTAGCATGTTCAAAAGCTGTCAGATATGTTATTCTAACTTGGATAATGACAAAAAAATTAATATCAAATTCTTAAATATTAATTACTAGATGGAAAACCCAGTTGGAGGAGAGAACCTATATTAAAAGTACTGCATAGTAGTAGATTAAGAATATATATACTTACTAGATTTAAGTATATGTGTAAAAGAATAAATACTTTAGGTGTATTCTAAATTTAATGGATCCATAATGAATAAAAAAATAACTCTCACTTTTTTTTCTTTCTGTAATTTATGGGGAGAAATGCTTGAATTCAGGAACAACCAATAAAGCTAGGTTATAAAATTTCTGTTTTGTGTAAAAATTAAGCATACAAAATTCTAATGTTGTATAAAAAAAATGGGAGAAAATGTTAGGATTTTAAGCATTTTACTGCAAATACAAGAGGACCAAAAAAAAAAAAAAGACATTTAATGCAATATTACTAAATTTTGAAATTTAAGAATTCGGCCTATAAATTACTTTATTTAAATCTTTTTTACTCTTAAAACTTTGTAAAAAAAAAAAAAAAAAAAAAAAAATAGGCTGTTGCTCTTGCTTGAATATATTCATTTTATTATTGTGTGCATGTGTATATATCCTAGCAAGAATACCTTTTACCTATGTGGGCGAAATGAGAGATGGAAAGACAAAATTTTTCATCAGATTAAATTTTTAAATATTTTGTATAATTTTAAGTAAACTGCAAATTATAAAACCCGAGGAAAGAAAGATTAAATAAAATAGCAAAGTCTGTTATATAAATATAGCTAAATTATGTGGTATTGTCTTGGCTCATCTGAAGAAAAGGATACATTAAAGATATAAAATGACAAAATTTAAGAAAATTCAAAAATTGATTTGTTTTACTAATACTTGGTAAACAAAAACTTTAGTATTAAGTTAAAAAATATTAGTTTCAATAAAATTGTCAAGCAATCTTTTGTGGATACACATTTTTTGTTTTTCCATTTAGGGTGTAGATGCATAGATTTTTTAGATTACTAGCATGTTGACAACTTTGGTCTGTAATCTTTTACGCTATCAACTTTTTTTCTTTCAACTCTGAGTCTAAATTAAAAACATCCAATTTATCCGAAATAAAAACTTTATTTTCAAATTTTTCAAAATTTTCTTGACAAAAATAAAATGAAACCACAAATCTAAAAATTAAATTAATGAGCATTAAAAAGTCATTGCTAAAATATGTTCAAGCTCTTTGCATTGGGGAATCTTAAAAAAATCCGCAATCGTACTTTCAATTTCCTTAAATAGAAGCTCTCATCTATTGATGGCAGCAACATCAATAAAAAGGAGGTCTTAGAAAAAACCCAGCTCTTATCAAACATCAGCAAAGTTTCCTAAAATATTTTGTAGTGGTACAGTGTAGATTTGTATGATATAAATAAATATTCAAAATTATAGAAGATCTTTATAATTTTGTTCTTTTGATTCCATGGCTCATATACTTTAATATTTTACTACAAAAAATATGATGCAAAAAAATTTGTTTTCACTGTATTTTAAAATTGTACTTTTTACATAATATTTTTTATTTTATTTTTTGCATGTGATAGATAATTATGTTCTTATTCCTTATTCAGTATTAATATAATTGTTCTATCGTTTAAAGTTTGTTTCTACTATCCTTTGATTTATTTGCAGATTTACTTTCTATATTAATATGTGAAAAGGTAAACTTTCAGAAATTTGACCTTATACTCTTGTCCATCCTCTAATCTGTTGGGCTACTGCTGTGCTTTGCTCAATTTCTATGCGTTCAATATTGATTCAAAATTTTCTCATTTTGCAGAATTCAGAAGAAAAAAATTTATTTTGCTGAATATTCAAAATTAAAACAAATTTATAATTTTAATGCTTAAACTTTATTGTATAAATGATTTTCAAAGGAAATGGTAGAAGCTATGAAACCTGGATCTGTTATTGTTGACCTTGCTGCAGAAGCTGGAGGCAATGTTGCTACAACTAAACCTGGAGAACTCTATGTGCATAATGGAATCATACACATAGGCTATACTGACTTACCTAGCAGACTACCAACACAGTCGTCTACTTTATATGCCAATAACATATCAAAATTCCTGCTATCTATAGGTAAGAACTTTTTTTTTCTCCAGATGCAATGGCTATGTATAGAAAGTATGTGTTGCACAACATAGTGAGTTGTTATATCTATCTTGTGTGGAGACATGAGAAATTTTTATTAAAAATCAACAAGAATGTTTAAATGGTTTTGTCATGCTATATTTCATGTTTTTGAGTTCACCGGAAAGGAATGTTTTTTTCTCTCTTTTTTTACAAATAAATAATAGATTTAATTTTGCATAGGTGAAAAAGACCATTTTCACATCAACTTGGAAGATGAGGTGGTACGAGGTTCTATCGTCTTGCATGAAGGAAAGCTTCTGTGGCCCCCACCACCACCTAAGGAGGTCCCAGTGGCACCTACTCCAAAAGCTGCTGCTGCAAAAGTTGCACCTCCAGAACCCAACTATTTCAATGTCACTCTCAAAGACTCCCTTCTGTATACATCAGGTAAGTTGTAAAGTTAGCTTTTCTTTTTACTATACATTATTAGCAATGTGCTATGTTTTTATGTGAGATAATGAAAGGATTTTCTACTTTCCAATTTTAAAAGATTAAATGGATGTAAATGGTATTTGAAATTTACAGCAAAAAGAAAGGCTTGAATAGAGAAATACAGTCTATAATTATAAAATAAGCCGATTACAAAAGTTTATCATATTCTTGATGCCATCAAAGACCCTTGTTGAAAGCAAAATGTATATTAAATCAAATACTTCAATTCAAATAAAATTTTTCTATTTTTTCTGGTAATCTGGATTCCAGGCTTCAGCATTTGGCAGTATTGTGTTTTTAAATTTACTTGAAATATTGTGTCTGTGCCCAATAACTACATAGTACCACATACATGTGCATATGGATTTACAGGCTTTACTTTTACTTTTTCTCATTATGTTCATCATTTGCCCTTCCTTATTTTTTATCCCCTTCTCCTTTAAAGTATGTAAGGGTTATTTATTGAGGAAGACATCCCCCCCCCCCAGATTATGATGTTATGTTCAAGAATAGAGAGTAAGAGAGAGAGAGAGAGATCTATGTGACTATCTTTTCCTAAGTAATGGAAGTTTGTAGAAATGCAATATCAAAAACTGCTAGCAAATGTGAGAATGTAAGTCAAAATCAATTCTTCTTTCAAATTAATCTTTAGCAGGGCTTTTAAAATTCTGTGTTATTATTGCAAATATCAGATAACAGCTCATCCGAGTCTAGCACCATAGGCTGAATATACTTCATGCTTAAATTGCTCCAGAATCTCTAAGACACCACCACTCTTAACCCTTAAATGCATATTGTTGCCAATTGTCTATATCCCAGTTCCACTTCATTTTATTCAAAAACCTGAGTGTTTGCTTTTCCTAACAAATGTTGATAACCATGGACTATAAATCGTGTGAAAGAAGAAAAAAAAGACATAATTTTTGGCATGTAAATCAATTTTTTTTAACATTTGAATATTGTGGGTGATAAAGTTCAATGTGTTACTTGGAGAGATATTTTCTATTTTAGAGTTTCTTATAAAGGAGTGATTTATCTTATAAAAAAAAATATTTCTCATGTGTTGTCAAGTAAGCTATCAATGTTTGATGTTGCATTTGAAAATTGTATTGGATATGTTCCAGGTTTTTTTGGGGGGGGGGGGGATACTGTGTTGTCAAATGTCAGCATACAACTTTTTTTCAAAATAAATACTCAATATAATTACCTGGATTTTATTTTTTTTTCGTAACCTATGACTACACTCTGATTAAAAAATGATTTTTTAACACTCAAACACAAAAAATCACACATTTAAGGATTAAATCTTTACTGTTGAATTATCTATGGCACATGTCAAAGTAGACTTGGGTCTCAAGTAGAGATTGCCGTAGTGATTTCAGTGGACTTGTTGTCAACAAAACTTCAGATCCATTTGTGGCTTTTATTGTGCATCTTACAGCCATGGTTTTTAAACTTTCGATCAACATGGACCCCTTTATGTATCAGCATGACGTCGCAGACCCCAAGATTTTGAATACCCTTCCCTAACTACCAACACATAGCTGAGTGATTTAAAGCTCCCTCAATAATTATAAGATTGGTTCTGCTACTTATACAGACTTTTAACATTTTTTTAAAAAGAAAATAGTAGCCATTGAATTTAAAATATTACATTGTAGTAATGGCAATGGAATTGTAAGCAATAAAAAAGGTTGAATTAATATTATCAATATCGAAATATGTGTTCTAGCAGAGTTTTTCATTGGGGGCAATTTAGTGGTCTAGTCTAGATTAGCACATCTGTCAACTTTTTGACGAGGCCTTTCAGAGTATGTAAAAGAAGGAAATCTTAACATTAAATGATACTCCTTCACTGACCCCCCCAGAAAGGCTCTGGGGGTCAGCAGACTATAGTTTAAGAACCACCGAGTAATAATAATAGCTGCAAACAATCTTCTGTAACAAAAATACACTTTCCTTTTTAAAAAATATTTATAATGGGAAAATAAGAATTTGCTTTGGAATAGACAGCTTTTAATGAAGTATCAAAACAGACAATGTGATGGGGAAAAAAACAATCCACAAATATTTTTTACAGCTTAATTTATGCTAGCACATCTATGAACCTGAAAATAAGCAATTTAAATATCCTTCAAAATAATAACTATCAGAATTTCCATTGAAATCTGAATTTTCTAAATTGGTAAAATGGTTAGGAATAGTATTTGATGAAATGTTTATGGAGAACAAAAACAGGAAGTCTTGTACCCTCTGCAGGTGCTTCTATTTTTCTTAATATCCTGGTGCAAATAGAATTAGAGATTATTATAAAATTTTAATGTATAAATGAGTGTTTGTGTTTAGAAAAAGTTTAATGCTGAATTCATGATATCTTATCTAAAACCATGTCAACAATGTGTTGAAGAAACAGTTTAATGAGTGACATCTGTCAAAAAACAAAAGTAGTGAAATTTTGGTGAGTGAGCTTGTCATTTAACTCTACAAATTTTGAGAACCAAATATTTCCTGCAATTAATATAGTTATCTGGGATTTAATCAAATTTAGAATGAGACCTTTTGCTGCAGCTTATGGTAAACTAAAAATGTATTGAAACTTAATATAATAATTTTTTTTTCAGTTAAACAATGATTCAAATAAATTGTAGTTTAATTGAATGAATTTTGATTTCTTATTGAATTTGTTTCTTTTAGGGCTCTCCACATTATTGGGCCTTGGTATGGTATCCCCCAATCCTGTTTTCACTACAATGATGACAACTTTTGGCTTATCCGGAATTGTTGGTGAGTTACAGTAGTTGGTCTTAACTGTGTTCCACATGAATCAAACTTGAAGGGGGGGGGGCAAGAATGTTGGCATTCTGTTGTTGTAATTCAAAAAGATCTCTTATTTGGACATTTTTACAGCATTGATTTTACTATTATCAAATTATTTTGTCTTGACTTTTTTTAAATTCATATGGATATCTGCAAAAGCAATTTTTTTCTTATGGACTCCCTAAAAGTTTCTATTGATTTCTAGTGGTATCCATATGAAACCAGAAGGGAAATCTTCCATAGAGCTTTCCAAACGCATTCATTTTGATTCAAACCCATCCATTGAATTCCTTCATTCTCCAACAACTTTTAGAGAATCACTGTATAGTGAGATGTAGAGTTAAGAAATCATGAAATGGAAATGAGGCTTTATAGCATTTCTTAAGATACATGCGGGGGACCCTTTCTACAGTAGCATGCATTGGTGACTGAACCTTCTCAAAAGATATGAAAATTATGGACATAAGGGTCATAGGCAAGTGATACCTTCCAAAACAAGAACTCTGCTACCTTCAAACCAGATGTCCAAGGATTGTTGCATATTGCCTACTCTCATCAGGTGTATCTATCCAAAATTCTTATTTAGGCTAAATCTTCTCTTCCTGAACCCATTACTGATCTATCCAGCTCTTGTCTCTGAAAACATTGCATTGATGAGCAGGTATTGATGGCAACCTCCCTACACTGATCAGCTCTCAAGTAGACTACCTTTGTGCAGTTTTCTAAAGTGTTACAGTGGCCATCTAACAATCTGCTGCATGTTTCTAGTAATTTTACCCACTATTTGCCATCTATCCCTTTTTGTCTGTAGGACAATATACCAGTCACTTATTGCCATAGATGACCATTGTTGAATCTCAGGACAGCTGTTCCTATTTTTTAAAATGCTCTCCAAACTTGCAAAAGGATAATTTGGTTGATCCCTAATTCTGAAGCATGCTTCATCTTCCTCGATCTTAATAATTCAACTTTGAAAAAAGCTATTATGATGTTGCCTGCTGAACATATCACACTGGGGCAGCAACTTCACATCAATTTGATGCACACCATGTAGTAACTTTCAAACAAAGGCTGAGCATACGCTGCTGAAAGGCTTTGTATCATTTTGACATTAGCTCAATATATATTCAGTCTTTGTTGTCCTTCCAGCTCAATCCACTGAAGATTTTTAGTTTTATTGGTAATTTGTCACATCAGTGTATAACGCTCTGTGGAATTGTCCATTGTTTGCTTATAACTTATGCTTTTAAGTATGTAATTTATTGCCTTGATCTTCAATAGAAAATAATTTAATCTTTAAAAATTATTGATGGGTATATTTGTGTTTGAAATATGTATTTGTATTCCCCCTTCATTTTTCTTGATGTTTTTTTAAAAAACTAAACTTAGTTTTTCCAGTTTTATGTTCCAATTCAAGATCACTTAAAAGAAAGGATGCAAGAATGATGATGCTAAAATAGCATGGTTTTTAAAAGTTTTCGTTTACAGGTTATCATACAGTGTGGGGTGTAACTCCAGCTCTACATTCCCCTTTGATGTCTGTAACAAATGCCATTTCTGGTATCACTGCTGTGGGTGGTCTGTTAGTAATGGGTGGAGGTGTGCTTCCCCATACCATTCCTCAAACTTTAGGAGCTGCTGCTACTTTCCTGTCCACCATCAACATTTGTGGAGGCTTCCTGGTCACGAAGAGGATGTTGGACATGTTTCGCAGACCAACAGATCCTCCTGAATACAATTATCTTTATGCCATTCCAGGTAATTGCGTTAATTAACCATATTTTTCAGCATCAAAGATTTTTTATTGCAGGTTAATTTTAATTTGTTCTTGTTAATTTAATTTTATGTTCTGTTTCTTCAATTAGGAGCTTATAGTTTCCCAATTAAAGAGAAAATATATAACATTTATTTCATGCAAAGCTGTGAGATTATTAAGTTTAGATTGAATTTACTGCTTTCAGAGGAAATATTATTTATGAAAATAGTTCTCAAAGTATCCCTTGAAGGCTAAACAGCTCATACCCTTCATATAAAATTCTTTAAAAAAAAAAAAAAAAATTAGAATGTTTCAACTTTTTTTGATAATTTTTTTAAATAAATTTACCTAACCTTTTTTTGCACAGTGAATATTCAAAAATTTCAGAAATTTTGTTTTATATAAATTTTTTCTAATTAGCGATATTATGTATTATCTCTTCTGTAAATGGTATTGAACAAACTTTTTCACAGCAGCAGAATATAAAGACCAAATTTTAAGAATTTGTCTTGACTAAGAAAGTTTCATTCATCTTTGTAGCAGTATTTCTTATTTGTACACCCAATTCACTATTGAATCAATTTTCACCAATCTTTTACCAATTTAATATTTAAAATTTATTTCTGATCATTAACATTAAAATTTTCTGCTTTTACTATGAATTTGTTTCTTTTAACATGTTATTCTTGATGTTTTAAAAGCATAGTTTGCTTAGTTTTTTATATGTGTTTAATGCAGATCGAAATTCTGTCAAAAGTTTAAAATTGGTGTTATCTGGGAATTTTGATTAACAAACTTATCTCTTCTTTCTCCAACTTTAGGAACTGTATTTGTTGGTGGCTATGCAGCACTTGCAGCTGCAGGTTATCCCGAAATTCACCAAATGGCGTACCTGGGCTCTTCTCTGTGCTGTGTTGGAGCCTTGGCTGGACTTGCCTCTCAGAAGACTTCCCGGCTGGGTAATGCCCTGGGTATGGTGGGTGTCTCCTCTGGATTGGCCTCTACATTGGGTGTTATGGATATATCCCCTGAATTCGCCTTGCAGATAGCTGGTTGCATGACTGGAGGTACATCATTTTTAACCATTTTTATTTGCTTTTAATGTGCATGAGTGGGTAGAAGAAAATCAATTTTTTTAATGGCTAAACAAATTCTTCCCACATTTATATGGACTAGAAGTAATTAGTTGAAATTAAAAAGTTGAAAAGCTCTGAATATTTCTTGTTTTGCTTGATGTATTTTTTAAAAAAATTTAGATGAACTGGGTGCTTTTTCATTGCAGTAAATTAATTTATGAAATAATTTTATTTTCACTTAAAACTGGTATTTTTATGACATTTTTTTTTCTTATAATTTGTATTGATGTCTTTTTTTGTTGTTTGGTGTTTTGTTTCATTACACAAACATGAAAAGGAAATCATAAGGAAAACAATTGTTTTTCCTTCCTTAATTATTCATAACTAAAATGAATTCGAAACATTTTTTCCCTGTATGTTGCCATATTGCATACCATTTAACAATTTCTTTTGAAGAATCATGTGCTTGATAAAACTGTTGCAAAAGTTTTTTTTATTTGAATGCAAATTGTTTCTGCTTTAATAAGGAACTCATATACAATGATCTCTTTATTCAGGTGGAGCCCTGGGTCTAGCTATTGCTAAGAAGATAGAGATCACAGACTTGCCACAGCTGGTAGCTGCCTTCCACAGTCTGGTTGGTATGGCTGCTGTTCTGACATGTATTGGCACATACATAGTAGATTTCCCCACCTTTGCCACAGATCCTGCTGCAAATGCTATCAAGACTGCACTCTTTTTGGGAACATTCATTGGAGGTATCACCTTCAGTGGATCTTTAGTCGCTTATGGAAAACTGCAAGGTAAATATATTCTGCGTTCTGAATAATTTGAGTGGATATATCTTTAGCAAAAGAATAAAATCCTATTTTTGATGAAGTCATGTATATTTCTAATTTTTAAGTTGGGTGGATTTAACATACTTCCTTTTCTTTCTAATCCTTTTTTTTAATGAATTTTTTATCTTGTTTTTTGATGTGATATCTTAATAAAATTTATACATTCCAGTCTTTACTCTTTCTCTCAACATTTCTCACCATTTTGCATTTGAGATGAGAATTTAAAGAAACTCGTAGTTAAACATTTTAGTTTCCTTATTATATGTTAATGAAAACTGTGTGTTCTGATAATCTGCAAATATATATAAAATGATTTTATATCAAATCTGGAATTTCATCTAAAAAAATAAAACACTCAATCTTTTAAAAATGTGTGATAAAGTGCTATTCCATCTGATCAGAAATTATGATTTTTTAAAATTTCTTTTAAGGTCTCTTGAATTCTGCTCCCCTCCTGCTACCTGGCCGCCATGTTCTCAATTCCAGTCTCCTCGGAGCCAATGCAGCTGCCATGGCCTATTATCTGATGTCCAGCAGTAGTGCAGCTGGTCTCAGCTGTTTGGGAGCTACAAGTGCACTCTCTATGCTCATGGGAGTCACTCTCACTGCTGCAATCGGAGGTATCAACTCCATGAAATTTTATACATCCAGTGACATAGCTTTAAAACTTTGAGACATTGTTAAATTTTTAAACATATCTGTAAAAGAAAAGGTTTTATTCAGTTATAATTTCTTTAACACATGAAGTGAACAAATTTTCTTGTTCTGTAATGTTTTTTATTTTGACTTTCAATTAAATGTATTAAATTTATATGTAATTTAGAGCTTTTTTTGAAGATCTTTATATATGAATTGCAGCATATGAGATTTTATTTGCTCTTAAATGAATCAGGAACAAGGATTTTTGTGAACAAACAAAATTTCACTTTCCTAGGTGCGGATATGCCAGTCGTTATCACTGTCTTGAACAGTTACTCTGGTTGGGCCCTCTGTGCTGAAGGTTTCATGTTGAACAACAATCTCATGACTGTTGTGGGAGCTCTCATCGGCTCTTCAGGTGCCATTCTTTCATACATTATGTGCAAGGTAAGAAAATGTTTCTTTTGATTTGTCTTTCTGCAGTTCATCTGAATCCTTTACTATAAATATTACAGAAGAAAGAAAAGATTTTATTATTTTTTGCTTTTTCTCAGATAAACTTTTAATACTTTTGGTCCACTAGTAAGATATATTCCTGTTTTTTCTCTAAATCTATCTCTACATGTTATGGTCAAAATAAATGAAAGATTTTTGCACATTGATCCAAAGTTTTACAATTTCGGATGTTAAGGCACAATATTTCAGTGAAGTATGAATCAACACATAGTAGCTTAGAAGTTCCGTATTTATAGTCAAATCTAAGCCGCACTCCAAATTCTCAACAAGTCTTTGTGGAAAATGAAAAATAGTTTAGAACCTGTAGTTGCTCTAATTGCCCCATCCAATGCATTTTTTTAAATTCAATTCTAAGCCACACCTGATTTTAAGTAGCTTTAATATTGGGAGGAAAGTGCGGATTAAATATGGTAATATTCTTATGATAAAAGCAAGTATTTCTGTAAATATGTGAATTATCTTCTAAAAGCATCTTTTTCTTTTCTTGGTTGGTTTTCCAGCTTATCATATTTTTGTACCTTATGAATTATTTCCAAAGTTATGTTTATAGTGTCTTTGAAAAATGCTTTCTTCCATTTGAACTTTCTATCTCCTAGTGATGATCTATTCAAATGCTTAGGGGTATTTAGGTTTAACATTTTTCTGTATGTGTAGATGCCATTGACAAACAAGTATTTTCTGTGAAAGAAAAAATAAAATAATTTGTTTCTGCTTTTAAATAATCATAAAAAAAGCACCAATATAAATCATCAGTAACTATAAAAATTAAACCAAAAATTGCAATTTCAGAAATGTGAATGACAATTGAAAAGAAACTAATCTTATATACCAGTCTTAAACCTAAATGTTGTTGTTGTTTCTAATCCCTCAGAGATCTAGCGGCAGCTAGATCAGATCCATGATACTGTGAACTGTAGCGAAGTCAAGCACCAGTAGAGGACTTTCATAAACATCTGCCAGAGCGAACCCCAAGCAATCCAAGATGTGATCGGGGGATACCGGCTTCAGATTGCATTTTTTGCACAATTAAAAGACTTTGCATCCCGAGTCAAATGCCATGTTTTTTAAATGTCCACTTATGAGTCTTGAGATGGCCGTTTGATCATTTCTGTCACCTCCAAATTCTAACGCTTCACCCGGGGTCTTCCTGCTGAACCAAGGATGGGAGGGGTGAGCCAGTCTTGCCTGAATGTGATTGTAACAAGCTCAGGAACAATGTTTCTGCCATTGAGTCATGGATTACAGTCTTTATTTTGAAAAACACCCACTGTCTAGCAGTACTAATATACATTGTCAATGCTCAAAGTCGTCCCACTCTTAATTTACATTTCAAGCATTTTTCAAATGTGGTCAAGGTAATGGACTTGTGGCCGACATGTCATGAGTTTGAGTCTAGTATTGCTGAAGACCCACTGATGCACATTATATCCGTTGAGACTCGTACATCCTCCCATTGGTGTGGTGTAGAAGATAGGAGAGAGGGTGTCATCTCAGGTGTCATCCTTGACAAAGGTTCAAAATTACGAGGTCCGTCACCAAAAGCCTTCGAGTAGCTGAATAGTGCAATGTTAATATTCTCTGTCACTCTGTTTTTCAGGACATTAAAAGTGTTGTAAACCCAAGGACATATTTTCAACTTTTTGAAAAGAAGTGACAAATAAGAGTTGTTTGTCGATACTGTATTTTTTATATTGGCTTTTATTTCTGTTGAAGCCCAGTGGCTGAGTGGTAGCATATCACGCTTCCACACCACAGGTCCAGGGTTCGAATCCCGGGCTGGGCGAGAACTCAGCCGTTCATCCCTTCAGTGTGTCGATAAACGAATACTGCTTGGGAACTAAGCACTGGAGGTTTTGCGACAGACTGACCTCTTGACGGGGGCACCTGCTCATGCGCCTCAATGTCCAAGGTTGTGAAAACTTAGATGGGCACAATATTGCCTGCTGGTGGTTCCCTCTGCATAATCTAAACGATCTGTACAAGGTTCGCCTTTGATGCATGCTGGTGCAGTTAGTGTAGCAGCTTTTAGGATGAGGACATGATTATCTTGCCGCACACCTTCACCACATCAATGTCCTCCCATCATCTGAGTGTCAGCTTTGCGGGTATGGTACTATGAACACTGAACACCTAAGGACTTAATCTGCTTCAGACCACAGTAAAAACTATCAAAACAGCATTTTCAAGGAGGCCCTTCTCTACTGGTCAGCGCATCACCTAATGGCCCAACAGCCAAGGATGGACGTTGGCTAAGAAGACTTTAATCTGTTTACTTGGTGCTGGTTGATTTTTGTTTTGTTCTGGTAATTGTTCAATCTTTTAAAATTAAATTGTATTTAATAATGTAAATAGAAAAACAGTATTAAAATGAGTAATATTCAGCTTTATATTTGCAGGCAATGAACCGTTCACTACCGAATGTGATCTTGGGTGGATATGGCACTTCAAGCACTGGTATTGGCAAGCCAATGGCAGTTACTGGTACACATACTGAGGTAGATGTGTCACAAGCTGTGCAAATGATTGACGAAGCCAAAAATATAATTATCACCCCTGGTTATGGATTGTGTGTTGCCAAGGCACAATACCCTTTGGCAGAAATGGTAAAGACTCTTACTAACAAAGGAAAGAAAGTGAGATTTGGCATTCATCCTGTTGCTGGCAAGTCTATTCTCTTTGATTTTGGTGCTTGCTGTCACAATTAATTATTTATTAAAATCCAAATTAAATTGGATTTATGAAATTTTTGTTTACTTAATTGAAGTTGAAAGGTCTTTCTCTCTTGAGGTATTTTAGTTACATATTTCTTTACTTTGAATTAAAGCTGAAAGCATTAAGGAATGTAATCAAATATGTCTTCCTTTTTTACCAAAAAAATCAATTAAATTTATAATAAATGAATAATAAATATATCAATTTAATAAAATATAAAGATTTTAAATTTTGAAATACTTCTTTCTGAAATATTTTTAGTTTTGTTTTATTAAGATCTGATCAACCCTGTATTCATTCAGACCATTAAAAATGCCTAGTCTTAAAGGGCCTTAAATTTCATTCTTTAAAGAAGGCTAATATTTCACTAAGTAATTGACAAACTTATTTGAAATGTTTTTGTATAGTAATTTTTCATTCACTAGAAGTTTAAAATATAAGAATTTTATGTATTGAACTATAAAAGATGTTTACTTTTCAAAATAAAAATTTCATAGGTTTTTAATCAAGTGGCCATAGTACAGTGGAAGTATGGGTATTTTTAACTGTTTTAATAATCCACTTTCCTTTGGTGGTGGTGTGATCAGAAACTGCATTTTTCACTGCATAATATTAGCTTGATATATTATTGCTGGATTATTTTGAGCATTTTCAGATAACAGCGTTATTTTACACTTCTCCAATAATTCTATTAGGGTTTTCGATTGTATGCCTTCCGCATATTTCTTAAACATTTAATTTGACGTCAATCTTTGATACATTGGTATTATTTTGGGTAAATGAATATCACTTAAAGGTATATTTGTGTGATTTTGCATAGGGTGTTGTACATCACCATAAACTAAAGATGACTTGTGTGTGTGTAAAAAATACTATACAACTTTATCAGGACATTTAAAATACAAACGATTTTGATCAACTTGTATGTTATGAAGTAAAATAGTATAAATTGCAGTTCTTGTGGTTTTCACATTTCCTCTATTCAAAAGAACATCATTTAAATAGGAACCTTTTTTAAAACTGTTTTGATTTGAATTCTGATTTCCATCATAAGGAATATTTTCTTAGCCTGTATTATTTTATTAATTTTTGTTTTACTGTTCTTGCTTTATATGATTTCTTTATTTTGATGCTGGGAGTTCTAATTTTCTTTCGAACTTAAGAATATTTTTGCATTGCCATCCTATAGCAGTGGTGTGTATCAGCCAGTTATTTGAGAGGATTACTCTGAGCTTTATCTTGTTTCATGACACTAGATAAATCTGAGGGATTTATAGAATGTGAAATTCATTTTGCTTCATATTAATAAATCTCCTTTAAGACAAATATTTTTGAGGCTAAAGTAATGGTTCTGTGCATCAAATACAAACAAATCTGTGTAGAATGTACAGTAGAAATTTCCTTGTATCCAATTTCCTTGTATTTTTCATTTATGGTGTCCAGTAAGTCCTGCAGAATCTGTTTTTATCAAACTCCAGGGAATACATAATATAGACATCATTAGTATGTCAAGATTTCATGAAAACCTAATGAAGATATATCCCCTTCCTATCCATAAATGTTGGAACAATGTGAATTGATGAAAAAACTAATTTTTCTTAGATATGAAAAAAACACATTGCTGTATATTTAAAGGAAATTTATTTGTTTAATCTGTTCTTAATCCTCAGGACGTATGCCTGGACAACTAAATGTTTTGTTGGCAGAAGCTGGTGTTCCTTATGATGTTGTTTTAGAGATGGATGAAATAAATGATGATTTCAAGGATACTGATCTGGTATTGGTTATTGGGGCTAATGATACTGTAAATTCTGCTGCTGAAGAGGATCCAAATTCCATCATTGCTGGAATGCCTGTTCTAAAAGTCTGGTTAGCTAAACAGGTATGTCTTAGTTATAAGAAATTTCTTTATTAAATCTCATAATAGTTAACATTAGTTTCATGTTTTTGATTGATGTTTTTTTCTTTTAAAGTTGAAAAGTAACTATTAAAATTAAAGTAGCAGTAAATGTTAAGAATTTTTTTCATGTAGTCTCTTTATAAAGATTAAAGTGCAAATGTATTACCATATTAAGTTTCATGATTTCTTAGTCTTTTAACCAACCTCCAGTCCTTCTTGGAATAGAGAATTGCTGTTCTTAAATGTAAAATAAACAGTCATCAGTGACATTACATTCTTTAGAGTTGCCATCAAGCATAGATGCTTCTTTGAGAAAGGAACAATGATTTAAAGTATTTATCTCTCGCTTACGAATGTGAGTTGATATGCTATTTCTGCCCTTAGTTTATGTTTGCAAACTGAAATGCTTAATTTACCATGTCCAAGCAAGCTATTGAGATGGCATTTCTTTTATTTCCCCAGGCTTCATCAAATTTTGAAATTGAGTTCAAATTGCAGTTCTGTAATTTTTACTACTGTTTACTTACAATTGGAGACAAAGCCATGTTACACATGAGGCCTAATATTATAAACCATGTTAAGATCAACAATTTATTGATATATATTTTTTCTGCTTTTTATTATATCTTTTACGATTTTAAAATGCAAGTAAGAATACAAAAGACCTAAAAATTGGAATACTTAAAGATAAAAATCAGAACATTTACAGGTATCTTTTATTGAATAATTTTCTTTAAAAAAGATAAACTATTTTGCTGTAGTTTTAAATTCAAAATTATCATTGATCACAGGAATTGATTGAAGCTTGCTATTTTAAAACAACACTGTGAAATGTTATGGGAGAGAAATGTTATTTAGTTCTGTATTCTTTCTTGTTATAGAATAATAAACCTTCCTTGAGCTTGAATAAAGAGTATTGATATATTTTCAACTTTAAATCCTTAAAACAAAAAGAGAATATTCAAAATTTAAACTGATTCAAATTGTCAGAAAATAAATATTTCTGGGGTATCTTTTGAGGCTAATTTTAATTAAACAAAAAACTGTGTTAATGTGGAATCTAGCGTATTAGTGTCTGTGCAACAAAATTTGTGTCTTGTAAATTGCTCCTTGAAATCAAAACAACAAAGATTCTAACAGATTTTACGCGAAAAAATGCAACCAATCGGATTTTGGGGGGAAGTGGCATGATTCGCATGACGCCAATTTGTCTCCAGTGACGCTAATATGCATGTAACACTAATCTTGCCTCTTAATGATGAAGTTCTAAAGAGTTGCAATTATATATATATATGTATACATTTATGTTGAGCTATATTTATTTCTTTTTGAATGAGGATGTTATTTCTCTTAATCTGAGTGTACATTATATAATTCAATGTACAGCGGTGGCCAAAATTGTGGACACTTTGAAAATTCTTACTTTTTTAAGTTTGTATGCTTATAGAAAGTGTTACGTTGCACAAAATGCAAAGTCTTTTATATCACTTTTAAGAGAATTTAATACTGAATGCAATACGAAAACCAAAATTCAAATATTTGCAACTCAAAAACAGTTCTGCAATAACTATTGTCATAATTAGATACTGATGTTAGCAGTGGGTTATCAGTACTTAGGAGGTTAGCCTTTATTTTTTTATTACTGCTTCACATTGATGTTTCATTGAGCTGAAAATAGTTTTAAGCTCTTCCTTCATTATTACATGATGTCAGGAAACAATTGAAGCCTCAATTAGTTCCCTTTTATTTGATGGGTGGCTCATTCAGACAAGTGTTTTCAAATGGTCCCGCAAGTTTTTGATAGAATTGAGGTCAGGACTGTTTTCTGGCCAGGACAACAATCAAATGATCTTAGAACAATACCAGTCTTTCAATTACTTTACTGTGTGGCAATTAACAGAACCTTGATCAAAAATAAATGAAGTTTTTTTGGTTAAATAGATCCTTGATTAAGGTAGAAGTTTGGATTTTAGAATGGTATCAATGTATTTTCTGGCATTCAGTGTCCTATTGATGACATGGTGACCAATACCATCTGCTGATATGTATGACCAAATCATAAAACAATGTGGATACTTCACAGCTGCCTGGATGCAGTCAGGATGTAGCATTTCTTCCTACTCTATGCTGTACATAATTTCGTCCATCACTACCGAATAACAATATCCTTGGTTTCATTATTCCATATAACTTGTAAACACTAATCATTTGTCCAATTAATATGTTCCTTTGACCTCTGTAGTCTTTTTTAAGATCTGCTGTAAATTGTACGAGATGAAGCCTTTTTCATAGAGTTCTATCTCTTAGTCTAACATCTGCTAATCTTATTGTTTTTGAACTAACAGAAACACCAGCCTCATTCAGATAATTTCTGATGACTGTTGATTGACATTCTTTTATCTTGGAGACGTAGTACCTTCGTTCTTCTGTCATCAACAGAAGTGCATTTTTTTGGCTTTTCCTGCTTTTTTTAAAAATTTGTCTCTTGACATCATAAACAAAACTTTCAGTATTGAGATGTAGTCACTGAACCACCCATCCACCTTTCCTGTAATTTTAATATACAAAAGACAATTTTCTCATCACATCTCTTTCTAGGTGTCCAATCTACTTTTATTTGATGTCATTACTTCTTGACTAAACATCATTGTTGTCCTGGCCAGTAAAAAAAGTCCTGACCTCAATCTTAATGAAAACTTGTGGCACTGTTTGAAAACTCCTGTCTGAATGAGGTACCCTTGTAATAAAAGGGAACTAATAGAGGAGAAAAAGCTTAAAACTAGTTTCAGCTCATTGAAACTTCGATGTGAAGCTGTAATAAAAAATAAAGGTTAACCCCCTAAGTACTAATAACCCACTGCTAACATCAGTATCTAATGTATGTCAATAGTTATTGCAGCATAAATTTTTGTGTTTCAAATATTTGAATTTTGTTTTTTATAATGAATTCAGTATTAAATTCTCTTTAAAATGATATAAAAGACTTTACATTTTGTGCAACGTTTTATTTTCTGTAAGCTTACAAACTTAAGACAAAAAAATTTCAAAACCGTCCACAATTTTGGCCACCACTGTATGTTATATGTATGTTTCTTCTGCTTGTTTTTTATAAATGAAATATCAGAAAAATAATTTGTACTTGGATTTCACTGTATAGAATTATTGCAAATGATCATGATTTTCTAATTTGGTGGGAGAAATTAGAAAATCCTAGTGATAGTTTTTCCATGGGACGTGACATTCATTTATTTTAAGATCAACATGATAATTGTGTTGGTAAAATCGATTAACTCTTAAAATTTTAGTTAGCAATTCAAAATCACAAATTAGCCAGAAATTTTCGTCTCTGGGTGTCGTAATCGCATAAAACAAGTTTCTAGGTTTTCTCCATCAGGCACTCATCTTCATAGTTCTCTAGCAGTACAAATCTTATGCTTTTTTTAAGCAATCAAATAAATTTAAATATAGAAGTGATGATTCCTGTCATTGTTTGGAACTGGCTTTTGTACAATATACAAAATTCTTATACATTATTGCTTGACGGAACAAATTTGGGTGCTTTATTTTTTCAGGTTATTGTGATGAAGCGTAGTTTGGGTGTTGGATATGCAGCAGTGGACAATCCCATCTTTTACAAGGAGAACACTGCCATGCTGCTAGGAGATGCCAAGAAAACATGTGATGCACTCCTCAACAAAGTCACTGAAGAGCTGGGATCCTGAGGAATGTACATTGCCAAAATACTTGTGTTAAGGTTCAACAATCAACTATGTACAATATAATTTTTTTCCTATTGAAATCAACAGTCTTTTAGCAAAAAGAAAGTATTGGGAGGGAGTGCAAACTCTTGAATCTTATATTTTTATTCTCAGAATGAATATTTTAACTCTGGTTTTTAATATCTTCTTACAGAATTGTATTAATGTCTACTGATAATGAACTTGCAAATCATAATGTCAAGCATACCTGAGTGGAATTGTTAAATGCATTCTTCCCTTAATTTTAAATTGGATTACATTTATTTATGCATGTTTATTTAGGAGGAAATGCAATATTTGAAAGATCTGTTGCATATATTCTATTTATTTTACCTTGAAATTTAACTTTTTGATTTTTTTATACATGAAGTTAAACATGTTGTGCTTTTTTCATGATCTGTTAGATTTTCCTTCAAATTATTCAAATAAGCATATTAATTTTTTTTCTGCTTTGAATGATTCAACTCTTTAATGGACAAAACAGAATGAAATAAAACGTAGGAATGTTTTATTTGCAAGTGCTGTAATTCTGTGATACATTTGTTTTATTAGTTGACCTTGGTATTAAGAATATTCAAAATGTATTCAATTCATAATTTAAATTATGAAAAAGCTTTTCTTAGTTTAAAATGTTTATGTAATTCATTCATTGTCACTCCAGCATTGTTTATGTGACCTTTTTATTTTCCCCATTAAATCATAAAAGGCATTCATTTATGTGAATGCAGAGAAATTGTTTTTAAAATTATTCAAATGAATCAGGCCTTTTATGCACGATTATCATTTAATTTTGACTGCTAAAGATTACCTACAGTTTTTATAATCACATTTAGGAATAAACTTGAAAAAGTTATTCAAGTTTTGTTTTAAAATCCAAGAGAATATTTTAGAATTCTGATTTATTTTGTAAAATTATTATCTGGCATGAAATAATATTCTATGAAGAAATGACTTGAGTGATATTTTGATTGTTAACTGTGTACATACGCAAGTGATAAATAAAAAAAATCTTTTTACATATCAATGCTTATTTCATTAAACAATATATTTTGCCCACTTTACACTTTTCAGCCTCTCATTACACTCACATTATTTTTACACATTTTCTGGCCAACCATCTGGTATAGTGGTTAGTGATGCTGACTGCTGTGCAGGACGGGTTCGAATCTTGGAGAAGGCATGAGCTGGTACTTTAAATAGTTGTTGAGCGGCAAGTCCTCTTGTGAAGTTGGTGGAAATGGAAAACAGGTAGGAGGCCCTTAATTAAGATGTTCTCCCTCAAAATTGGGGTCGAAACAAGTCAAACCGTATGGTGCAGGTACTCAAAGCTACGACTGACAAGTGTACAATCTAGCCTTTTGCCATGATAAATTTTGTTGACCTCGATCTGTCATTGCCAATCAGGTGGCTTTAGCAACAACACATTTTGTCAAAACTTCCATCATCGGCAGATTATTTTATTTCCCTTACAGCTTTTATTTATTGTTTTATATTCACAACAACAAGAAAATAAGTAGTCAAATTAGAATCGAGTATCATTCAATTTTTAAAAAATTATGAAGTTGTGATTCATGCTTATTGATTTGTAGGCAGAGTTTCATTAACTGAAGCATTATTTTTTTTTTTTCTGTAGAAACTCCACTCTATTTTGTGCTTTGCATGTGTTTGTATTCTTTGTGCTTCACATGGCCAAATAATTTGTTTTCATAGTTACCACAATAACTAAAACGAAATATTATACTTTTAAACATAAAAAGGAATGCCTCCTAAAAGTGGGAAAAAATATGCATTTTGTGACATGCCCATTTTTCATGGAGGCCAATATAATATTGACCATCTTGTGAAAACTCCAAAAGCATGTCGCAAATAAGTCAAAGTAGCAGTTGCTCAAAATTTAATCATTTTTTTCTATTCAAAGGACAATGCCCTTTTAAATGTAATTATTATGGCTGAAGTACTGTTTATATCTTTTCTTGGAGATTATTATCTCCCTTCTGATCGCAACTGAACTTGTTGGGTATTCTTATTCAGAAAATGTTTCTATGCCCAGCAGTAATAAATGTATGAGGACTAAAATATCTGCTGTGATTAAGTAGCTTCTAGTTGGAAAGAGTATATGATTCAATGCATGAAACATGTTTCAACAGTAATTATGCAAAAAACTAATGAAATCCCATTTTGATCCTGCAATGTTTAATTCAAAATGGCCTTTTTGCAATTCCAAATTTGATTGAGAATTCCTTTGGAGAGAAAATTATGGACGAATTTTAAAAATGTGGGATATCTGGTGAGCCTTTAGTTTTGTGGCAGATAAAATGCAAGTGGGAAAATAGATCTATTTAAAGTAAAAATGTTTAACAAGTGCAACCCATAGTTAAGTTAATCCAATTGCCATCAGAAGGAATTCTGAAAAAGATCAGCACAGATATTTTCTATCTACAAAGTTTGCCCTGCAAAGGAGCTTTAAAGAATATAAAGCATTCGTGTCCTTGATGGTTACTGCTTGGTTGTAGTCTTGACATCAACTTTCTGAATGTGTAATAATTTTTTTTCATAATTTTACTCTTAACAGATGAGTAACACTGTAAACTGTATTATGCTTAATAAAATGGATCAATGATAGCAAGAGTAGACATACCGATTTCAAAATTTATATCATAAATGAATGTTAACGTTTTATTAATAAAGAGTATGATTTACCAGTTACCTTTTGGTATACATATTTTTCTTTACGAATTTGTAAATACAGAAATGATAGTACTTATAACATCATTTCCAGCTCAAATTACATTCTTCACTTTATTTTAAGGACAAAAGTATTTTGTGCTCTGCATTAAAGAATTTTTTTTCAATTAATGCCCTTCTCCAATCTCTTTTGTTTATAAGTTGATGAGCAGCCCAATGCAATGCAGAACAGTAACAACATCCTATCATAGTTTTAAAATTCTGTTGCATAATTTGTGCGTGTACTCCTTTTTTCTTCCAGGTATCTTATTGAAACATTTTGTTCAATATTATTATCTACAATTTCTAAGTTTCAAGAGTAATAGAACATCTGAAATGTGAGAAGATATTTGTAAATATAAATTTGGATATTGAGAGTATTTTTATGAGTAAAATGAATTGTGCATGTATTTATAAATCACAAGATATTTTAGTGTGGTTTTTAGTAATTGTATATTAATCATTTTCTTTTAACGTAGAAAGTAATCCACAATTGTAACATACATAAGGAAGCCTGAAATTTCTATAATAATCGCATGTATAAATAAATTTTCCTCCAATTTAAAAAAAAACTTCCTAAGATAGAATAGCATCCTTAGTCAACATTGTTAAAATCAAATCTTCAAAATCTTATCTCTTTTCCAAAAAATTTAAAATATATGCTGTGAAAAAGGAATCTATGAAGTATCTTAGTTTGTGAATAGGAGGAAAAATGGAATTACATTAAAAGAAATGTAACTAAAAAAATATCTGCTCAGCTTTATCCATCCTAATGAGTAAATATATATTGGGCACGATATTCCAAAACTTTATAAGGACATGAAATTATGAATGATAATTAAAGGTGATAAAACGAAGAAGTGACTATTAGTTTTCAAAAGAACACAGCATGATTAATAGAATTTTTATTTTCTGAATATTTTAGTCTAGTATAGGTAAAAAAGATAGGACTTGCAATTCCATTTGTTGATTACTGGAAGTTTTGTTCATAAGATTCACATATGCTATTGATTAAAAAATGACTTTTCTCGAAATATATGCAATTTGTTACTAAAAACAATAGTATCAGTTATTGAAAGGATCCTTTGATGAACCCAATTTATCATTTATTTTTCAATGCTAATTTTCTACCTTGGTAAAACAATGCCAAATTTTTACCTCATATGGATATAATATTGAACAGTGGTACTCCCTTCCCACACTATTTTAGAGAAAAATGTCTTACTGTTTAGTCATCCAAAACTAAAAATTGTGCAGACAAAACATTACACTAACCCTATATTCTCTTATTCCTCTAATTATTTTTCTTTTAACTAAAAAATTTACTTCATAGAAAGTATGTGATGATTGAATACAACACCCTTCATACATACATTCATTGCAGCTATTAAATGTGGTGCAGTCCTTCATCACTATCCATTACTTTGTTCGTTTTGTCAGAAAAGATTTATACAATCGGCAATGATAGCTGATTGGTTTTAAGTAAAAATGTTGTATTTCTAGAGCACATGATAAAGTTTATAACCATCCACCCATTTCAAAATGTTCTTTTCACTAGCCTGTTAATTTAGAATAAGGGGGAAAATTAATAAGATATTTACGAAAATGTCTCTCTACAACCAACTCTTACTGTGTGTGATTTTAATTAGCTTAAAGGCATTAATGCTGTTTTAAAAACCTATTCTAAAAATATAACCTAAATTGTGAAATGAAGTACCTAATGTTTGCTTGTAATGGAATTTTGTTAAAAAGATCTCCAAATAAGAATTATGCCCTAGTGTAGGTTGGAAACCCCATGGTTTTTTTTATCAGACTGAAAGAAATCCCTTTAAACATAATAATGAACTGTGCTGCAAAATTTTTTAAATTATTAATTATACACTGAAAAAAAAAATAATCCAGAACCGAATCATTTGGCTGTAATGGAGTTAAATATACCATGGTAAGGTATTCATGGTATATTGAACTATTCTTTTGTGGATAGAGGAAGTGCATTACATATAAGTAAAATTCTTCTAAACTTATATTGTTAGTGTGCTGTCAAATTTTGAAATTGTTAAAAATGTACCAAAACAAAAGAAAAAGGTTGAGAATCACTGCTATAGATACATTTTATTCGTCAACACAGGTTGCTTGATTGGCTCCATTTGAAGAATTAAGCCCCCCCCCCTCCAAAAAAAATCAAATGTATTAGAATGGAATCTACCAAAAATGTTTTTCAGCAAAAAATATCTTTCTTCAATTTAGAAGGACACTATCAACAATTCTTTTGAATATTTCACATATGGAGACTATTTTGCATACCTGCCAACTTTTATGCTTTTGAACCTATCATTAAAATTTTATGCAAAAATTGTTAATTTTAACCAATTTTTACATTCGCGGACTATTTTACCCCCTGCAATTCTTATTTTATATTCAAGGCTTCCAATTGTAGGTGCAGTTCCATTAGTAAGTGCACAAGTGAAGCATTTTTTCTTCCTCTGTAGCAACTTTCTAGAACAGGAGTCAGCAACCTTTTAGCTGTGGTGTGCCAAACCAATCTACCAATATGATTCAACATGCCACACAGGACATTTTTGGAAACAATTCAATTCCCCCGATAACGCACACAGAGTTAGGGAATAGAGGTCAATAATATAGATTCACTGTTTCATTATATATTAATTTTGCATCATTTAAAGATTCTGTAACAAAAATAAACAGAATAAAATAAAACTATCTTTAACAAAAATTAAAATTGTACATATATTATGCATCTTAAGTGCAACACAAAATATAATTATTTCCGTTCATTATAAAATAAAGATAAAAACTTTAATGCAAACCTAGTACTTGTGCACCGCTTTACTTGCATATCTCAAAATCAGGAGTGTAATTTGTGACTTTCAATTTGACACGATTTTGAGCATTCAGCTGTTAAACAATTTCTTTGTGAACTCTAAATATTTTTCATATGAGGAAAGATTTATAGGACCAATAGCAGAGTACATGCAAATTTCTCTCTTCAAACAATTAAATCTTTCCATCAATGATAATAATTTATAAAATAGCTGAATATAAATTGAGTTATCTTTCAGTTTTTTTCGGAAATGTCCATAATTCTGAAGATGTTTGTTAAATAAGATGTAGTGCAAAGTGTCACTGAAAATTGTACCACGTGCCGACCCCTCTTCTAGAACCAAAACTTATTTTGTGCTTTAGAATGTGTATACTTTCTTGTATGTAAGTATACACATTCCTTTTTAAATTTATCTTATTATGAGCTTTCATAAAACAAGTCAAAACAGTAGTTTTCTGAGTAATTTTTTAACAAATATTTGTGAAAAAATACTTGTACAGTTTTAAGAACTTGCACTTGTTATATGCTTAGTCATTTACAAAAGTTGGTATCATAATGGAATTTTATAAAGGTTTGAGTACAGTAATGAAATATTTACCATACTCTAATTTATGTTATCTGAAAGACACATGAGAGTTAAAATATATGGAGAAACAAAATGAATTTTTCCCATTCATCTCGTGTGTAAACGATAAATTTTTAACTTAATATTTTTATCAAGTATATCAGTGTGTAAACTTTAAAAAGGGAAATATTTTTTAGAATGCAATTTCAAAAAATGCAATAAGTAAATATGCAATTAATTCCTTTAAAAATTTATTCAGTTTTTTTATCACATGAAAGTGTTAACAAAGTGATCAGATCCTTGACTTTGTCAATCACAATAAAAGATGATACTCTATTTTATTATGAAAAAGCAAACAAATACACAAAAGTTGAAAAAGATTTCGATAACTTGAAGTCTATTAAATGCACTCTATGACATGACATGAATGTTCAGTTGATTATGTTCCATTTTCCTGTGAATTATTATTTCTACAAATTTATATTCTTCTATCAAATTTGGTTGTAAATATAAAGAAAAAATTTAGATTTTTCAACTTCTAAATTCATTCATTAAGACAGAAAATCCTAATTTTAAATGAAGTTTTGTAACCATACACATTAAAATATTAATTTTCAAAATAGAAAAGATTGTTATAAATAGCTTTGTGCATTAAATATTTTATTTACAAACAACAAATTTCAGACTACTCTTCGCACTTCAAAGAATCGTTTTAAGTAATAAACTTGGCCCAATGTCATGGTAACCAGAACAACAGCTTCAAAAAATGCCCACATCACTACACGAGAGTTGGTGCTTTCATTGACTAAAAGAAAAAAAAAATGCTCCATTAAGAAACAGTCTGAAATCACAATAAAAAAAAAATTTACATTTTATTAATATATTTTTATTCTTTCATTGGACAATTTTTTTTGTGAAAGATTAGCATTAAAATGCTAATCAGTAATTATGCAACCTGAATATATTTGGCACAGTTTTGAAGTTATATTTTCAAATCTGAACATAGACAAATATGTCTTTCATTTTAAGGATACAAACTAGAAATGTATTTTACATAACATTTGTAAATAAAATACAAAAAAAGTCACAATATTTTTTTAGAGCTAAGATATACAGAATATGAAAAGCAAAATTAATTAATTGGACTTAAAATAAACAGACTTAGATGACTAAAAAAAATTTTAAAAACAGAGGGAGACTTACAACATTACAGGTACATTGAGACATTTTTTCAAGCATTAGTAAGGAATTTGAAGAAATGCATAACAACAAAAATCTAACCCAATTTTTAAAAAATGGAATTTATGTATAAATCTTAAAGTTTGATCAAACTTTTTTCTTGCTGAGAAAAAGTTACATGATTCATGACCCTGTGCCAATGTTTTTAATATATGTGGTGTATTGAGGAAAAGAAAAGACACGAAGTAAATATTTCTCTGAAATAAATAAATCCTTCACAAATTGGATTATTTTTATTTTATTGCATTCCAAAGCCTTTGAATTAGTTGTACTGATAGCAACTCAACACAAATTATTGTACTTCAGAAAGGCATTTATATACACAAGGGGCCATTAATGCACCAGTTGAGCAAAGTGTATATCTACACTGGAGCCATAAAAGAGTTAATCTTTATAAAAATCCATCATTTTTAACAATCAGTATTATCTTTGTAAAAGGAACACTTTGAAAAATGCAAACAAGAATTAAGACATTTATAAACAAATAGAGGGGAGTACATTAACATAAGATAAGCAACACACACATTTCTTTTTACCATGAGATAAGCAACAAAGACATTTTAATTCAAAGTACTAATTAAAACCTTCCTAGCCATCCCACAAGAATTACATTATAGAAAAATAAAGATTACTAAAGAGTTACAAAAATTGTTGAGAAAAAAAAAATCTTAAAACTCTAAATTTATCAAGTGAAATTTCTGTTTTTAGTCAAAATAACTATCATAACTAAAATCTAGATAGATTTCATCCTACAGAATTCTTTTAAGATTGCAAATGAAAAAGAACCTACTTCCTCTGTGAATTCGATCTCGGACAGCCATATATTCCTGTTCATGTTTCACTGATGTTAGAGAAGTTGATAATTCCTTAATCATTTCTTCAAGCTTGTTTTGGTGAGCTAAAGATTAAGCAAAAGATACATTAGTGCTTTAAAAAATAATTTGTATAACTTAGTTTTTATTTTCTGAGTTATGGAAATTTTGAATTAAATCAGTGTAAACAATGTCTAATTCCAAATTTCATCCACAATAAAAAGATTTCTGGTCATAATAATGCTTATAAATACTGTTATTTCTGTTAGCTATATATTTTGGAAATATTCTTTGCCAAGCACAAATTAGCTTGATAAAAAAAAAAATCAAGTACAAAGTTTATTAGTTTTTAGCTTAAAGCTAAAAACTAATAAACTTTGTACAATATAAATTTTACCACAATATTTGTTAAAAATACATTCCAACCTCATATCACAATATGTTAATTTACAATTTTTTTTCACAATGTTAAATGGCAAACTCAACATAATAAAATTAAACATATTTTTGAAACAGTAATATTATCATTACTGCTTAAAAATATACAATTTTATATTTAGAAACATTGAAATATAAAATATTTGGTACTTAAGTATTAGCATCACCACAGCAAACACAGCATGACACAATGCAAATCATGCCATTTTCCACCAAAATCTGTAACTCTTATAAATGGATATATAAAACATGTTGGAATATTTTTGTCATTTTGATATGATGCAATTCGGGTGACACCAAATTTATTGCAGTGACACTAATACATAAATTCCAAATATTTTTTATCATAAGCTTTATGAAACTTGGAATAGAATATAAAATACGAAACTAATAATTCAACTCAAAATACTTAGGATTAATTGATTTTTTTATAGTACTGTAGAACTGGGAAGTTACATTTGGGCTATTGAAAATGGACCTCTAAGTTTGAAGCAATAAGGACGATACTAGAGTTGGCACTCAACTCTCTAAATTTCTACATTATGTCAACATAAGGACTTTGAGTCTCAACAAATTTAATGAGCATCAATCCTACTATAGAAGCTTTGAATTTGGAGATATTTTGGGAATAATATACATTTCAATTACAAGAAAAATCCACACCATTTCCCTATAAATAATTTTTGAGCATACACTTCTAATAACATATGCTAAAATAAAATATAAATTAATAAACAGATACCTATTTATATACAAGACATGTTTAACCTGATTTTTCTATGTCAATGTAAATGTTCTTTTGCCCCTATTTTTTCTTCTAATTATCAGGTTACTGATGTGAAATGAATAAACGCTTGATGATAAAACAAATTCATCAATATATGGTGCCACCACTCATTTATAGCATATAGGCGGCGCTACCATTCGTTACATTCTCTGTAAGTAGTTTTGCATACTATAAGTAAATAGTTATCACTATTATTAATTTTTCTGTAGTTGTGTATATATTTTGATATGATTTCCAATAAGCGTAACTTTGTTTGTCCAACTTGGTTGCGTGCTTAAACTAGGTATGTGGATTAAGTACACCACATAATGGTGACCCGGAGTCTCGCCTGTCACCACAATTGGTGATCCTGTACTAACCTGCCTTTGCGGCTGCTGGACTGCTACCAGATATCGCTGCCTTTTTCTGCTGCTGGGCTTCTACCGGATGTTGCTGCCTGCCTTTGATGCCACTGTTCCTGATGCTGAATTTGCTATCAGATGTCACTGGCTGCCTTCTTTGTCCTGGATGCTGATGTTTAGATCTCTACTTACCTGCTCTGCTGACATCACTACTCATTGATGCTTCACTTCAGGCACCCAGATCCCCGCTTATGCACTTACTCTTCAGGCCTTGTTGATCACAATAAACTTTTTTTTTTAAAGCTTAACCTATTTTTCTCCCGGGGGGGGGGGTGATGTGGCCCTACCACTCACTCATAGCATACAGGCTGCACTGCCATTTGCTACATTCTCTGTAAATAGTTTCGCATACTATAAATAGTTACCACTATTATTATTACTGTAGTTGTGTATATTTTGAATTAATTTCCAATAAACGTAACTTTGCTTGTCCAACTTGGTTGTGTGCTTAAACTAAGTATGTGGATTAGCTTTCCCCACAAGTATATATACAGTTATATATTAGTCTTTACATGAATAATTAATATTATTAACATTCTTAATATCATTAACAGATAGACAATAATAGATTGTATGATATCCCATGAGCCACATAACAAATATTTATAATATACATATTATATACTAAACATGTTTAAAAGCATAATTTCTCAAAAAGAACTTGGTTAAATTAACGTATACAAAATTTAAAAAAAGCATTACAAATACAATACAACTGTAATATAAGCTTACATTCCATAATAGTAAGAGACAATATTAAATTTTAATGTTGGGATATCTTTTGATCAGAGAGAAACCCCACCTTCTGCCTCTGCATCATGTCCCTTGGGTGCTTCTCCAATGTCCATAGAGAACATGACGATCTTAGGTGTCATGGTAGACATGGCATTGCTGAAACAATATGTGTAAACACCATCTGCATGTGCTGCAAATGTGTATTTCCCGTTTGACTCCCTTTCACCTTGGTAGATTATTTTGCCATCAGGGCCAGTGATCTATCAGACAAAAGATTCAAAAGATTTTATATATAATTAAATCCCAACTAAAAATGATAATATAAACATTTTAAACAACAAAATACTTATGCTTTTTTTGGTACTTACATATTAGTGTTACCACGCCACCACAGTAAAATGTGTGCTATGTGAATCGCGCCATGATATCAAAATGATTCTTGCATGTTCAATCAGATTTAAGTAAAAAAATGGCATGGTTGGTGCGACACAAATTTAGCTTTGGTGAGGCTAATATAAAATGCCCTTTTTTAAACAAAATTTTCCTCTTTCTTACTAGCCTTCTACTTATTATGGCTCAAACAATGTTTCAGCTAATACTAAATTAGTCAAAAATTAATATAACCATTTTCAATTTGATACAAAATAATGATTTCAAACTTTAAATTAGCTCAAAAATTAAATGAAAGGCATCATAGAAAATAATAAACCTAGAAATATAATCCATCTAGAAATTTAGATAAAATAAGTTATACATTTATTTGTATTTATTAGGAGAATCTGATGATATCTCTTAAGAACACACATTTTAAAGAACACTTTTGTTTACTTAATTACATATGATTTTGCTTCTTTAAACAATTGTTTTTAAGGAGTTGTAATTTAGTTTCCTAACCAAAAGCTCGCACATTTTTAAATAAATTCTATCTTGAAAATGTAATTACTTTAAATATTTTCAGAAATTAAAGACATTGATTCTTTGTCAATTTGCAAGAAATAATAAAGAAATATTGTATATTTTACAATTCTGTTAAATTTCTATAAAGGATTTAAATCCATAGAAATTATGCAATTCTTACAAAGAGAAAAACGGCAGGTTCTTTTTAGAAGATTTTTAAATATGTGCAATATTATTATTCTTTAATTCTAAAGTCTCCACATTAAAAAATATGACAATTCTGAATTGAGGCAAAGATACTATCATGTTCAATTTAACAGAAATACTCATAATGATCAAAATTAGCTCAAGATAAAAAAAAATAATACATGAAGCAAACTTCAACAGCAATAGTTAATATTTAAGGGGAAAAAATCAGGTATTTACAAAAAGAAAGGTTTCTTACTGTATCCCCATAGCTATCAAAGGGATAATGAAGAATATTAGGGAGCCCCTGCAAAGTCAAGTTTTGGGCCCCAAAAGTCGAATTTTATAAAGGGTATGTTCTCGGCGTGAACACTTCACATTTTAAAAGCCAATATTTTTCTCAGAAAGTTCATCAATGATGTATCTGCCCTTAATTAAATTTATTTGTAAATTTTTATCCACCTAGCGGTCCCATTTGGGATCATAACCAATAGTTTGAATACCAGTGCCCCTTTGAAAACTAGTTAAAAAAATAAACAATGAATTTTCAAAAAATATTTAAGCTTTCTTAAAAAAAAATTATAATTTTTCAGATATGATAAGTACATACTACACATCAATATCATTCAAAGTAGTCCTATCAGTCACAACACTTCTCCAAACAGTTCTGCCAAATGAACAGTACTCAAATGCCTCTTTTGCGATGCCGAGCTGTCTCTTTTGTCTTATTTGTTTCTGTTCCTTTGTTTAGTTTTCCAGCTTGAGAAAGTCACACAGAGTCATTAAGAGAGAAAACCTGACAAGCAGAAGTGTGTCAGCCAAAAAACTTAATATCAAATGAGAAGAATTAGCAGATCAATATGAAGCTTGCCAACTGTTTTTTGGCAATAACTCTCACCATCTGCATCTTGTAGTGTCACAAAGATGATGTAGAACCTGTCCTTAATGATTACTTATAAAGTGGTGCATATACTCATGGTGAACTGTAACATTAGAGTCAAAGAACATAACCAGCCTCTCCTTGACATTATTGAGGACCTATTTTGTTTTTTGAAGCCCTGTTAGGTGTTACTTTTATCTGGAAGTCACACTCTACACAAGATTTAGTGCAGTGGCATAAATTTAAGTTTTCCTGTTATGCCAAAAACAAAAGAGTGGCAACACTTGCATTTTCTCACTCATTTATGGTCAGTGAACAAGAAAATTTTCTGTACTAGTATTAGGATAAATGAACCAAACTCAGCTTTCCTAGTTTCACTTTTTCAGAATGAAAATTTATGACTGAATATTTTTAATGCATTCAGTATTTTTAAAACAAGACTTAATATGATAAATTCCAATTTTACTATAAATCCTTGGCGATAATTTAAAAGTTGCATCAAACTACTGTTTTCAAATTTGATGATGCTATAAAATAAAATGGCATCAAATTGAAAAACCAATGATGGCACTACTGTTGATATAAAGAAAACATGGTATAAAGTAAAGACCAAACGGAAAAAAAATTATTTTTTCTTTCATTACATATTTTAAATAGACTGAAAAATCTCTATACTCATGAGAAGTAAATCCTCTTTTAGCAGAAATGAGCCCTTGAAACCCTTTTGGCATTAACTCTGCTAGTGTATCGCACATGTTCTTGACTTTATCGAGGAACTACATTTGTATAACAATTTTTATCTGCTCTGTTGTTTTACAATTCCTCTTAGCAAAACGATTCTCAAGAATACACCATAAGTTCTCAAAAGGATTTAGGTCTGGTGAATTACCAGGCCAAACAAGCACTTGTATTTTATTTTCCTGCATAAAACTTTGGAATGATATTGAATTGTGACAAAGAGACAGTCTCGTTGGAATGTTCCATAAAATGTTACCATGAATTGAACAATCCTACAATGTAATGTTTCTAAGTATTTGACACAATTCACCATGTCTTTAATAGGAACTAAATTTCCAATGCATCTGTTATGAATATAATCATATGTTTATGAATATATCCCAGAAGGTTGTTTTGCAGTCTAATAGATATGATCTGGTAACAGAGTTTTCCCTTCACTTTGTCTTACTTTGCACTTGGTTTGTATTCCTGAACAAATAAATTTGTTTCATCACTGAAAACTACCTTTAATCGTTAAGAGTATAAGATTGGTACTTTTTGGCACATGCTAAGCGTTTTCCCACTATTTTCTGAGTTAGAAATGGTTTTATCCATGAACTTGTTGCCTTACAACCAACTACAAGAAAATCTTTTGATAACAACTGAGGTATCCACTTCAACACTATACTCTAATAAGTCTTCCTGAAGGTCTGTGCTTGTCTTACCAAGATTTATTTTACAATTTCTTATTAGCATTTTATCAGTTCTTGGAGTAGTTTTCCCCTTGAACCTATTTCTTTTGTTTTTAGAGAGGATGTTTTGGAACCTTTAAATGTTCTTAAAATTCTTGAAACACTTGATTTGCCCTCACCAACTACCATATCAACAACTCTCACAGTCATAGAAATGCATTTAAGAGATATTATTGATATTCTAGAACAGGGGTCGGCAACCTATGGCACACGTGCCAGATGTGGCATGCGAAGCAATTCTCAGTGGCACGCCACCACTCTACAAAATTATAAAATAAAGCTAAATCGCTCTGTCTCTCCTTTCAACCCTCACACATTTTTATACAAAAGTTTTATTTCTTACTTTCAGTTCTCTGCAATAAAATGATTCTGCTGAATCAGCTTGTATGTAGTTTGTGTGCTTTATGTAAAAGAAAACATCTTTTGTGTGCTTAAATGTAACTCATTATTAGTGTTAAATATTCCACGCAAATTAAAACTATTGCGTAATACTTGTGCAATGAAGTATCACTCATTACTGAGCAGTGAATAAAAAAAGAAAGTAGTTCGTCTTTTACCCACCAAAAGCTTCGGCATCGACGAAAGAAAAACAAATGTCTTAGATATAAATCAAAATTCTGCTTAACAAATGTTTTGCAGTGGAAATATGATAAATAAAAATTGTTATTCTCTCAACATATTTAATTTGGATTGAAAATGAATTTGGTGAAAAAGCTGCTCGTGGGATAATTAGGTACAGGGAGGGAATCTAATTTCATAACAAATGCCCTTTTAAATATATATTGAGAGCAACTACAATCTTTTGAGTGATGTGTGTGTGCTTAAGAAATCATACAATTATTTTATTTTATAACTTTTGGTGTGAATTAAGTTAATAGAAATAAATATTAGATCACAATTTTTTTTCATATTCTTCTAATGTTCTCAATTAGACGTGCCAATATACGAATACTGAGTACCATTACAGTCGAAAGTTGAATGTAGTTTGATGCATGTCGTGACTTTTAGGTTACTTATAACTTTGTCACATTGTTAATTTTATTGTGAAAACTTGTATCATTTTGTATAATTATTGCGACAATTCATAGTTAGATATTGAATCAAATGTCAAGTAAAAAAAGAAAGCTGAGTGTTCACGGTTCTTGGACGAACGAATTTGGATTTGTTCAACAAAAATATCGCGCTGTATGTATGCCATGTCGCGAAAGTGTTATATGTCGTATAGTACGAGAGCTAGCAACGTCAGGAAAACAAGAATTTTAGAAAAGCTGATTCTTTAATATATCTTTCTCTGTGTCCTTCCGAACAGCATGCGGGCTATCTGGCTGCTGGTAAACGTTGCATTTATTAATGCGCATCATACCTTTACAGGAAAAAATGTTGATTTTTAAATTATTTTAGGAAGAAAATTTTCTTTTTCACTAAATTTAAAACGTTATTAACAACACGAATTTATTAATGCCAGACATTTTTGTTGTTGCAAATAATGTGCCAGACGCTATTTTTTACTAAAAAAAATAATGAATTTCAAACCATTTTAGAATGTCTGTAATTTTAATATTATTTTATTCATACATAAATAAGTACAAATTTAATTTGCCAGACACTAATTCGGTTGCGTTCTTAAGAGCCAGGCCGATTTATTGGTTAGTATAACGCGGTATTATGCATGTCGTTAAAAAGAGACAATGGCAAATTAGGTAGGCGGAAGAGAGACAGGAGTATGTTACACTATTTAAAGTATTCGAAAAAACTTTATTTTTATGTCTTTGATGTTGAGTATAATAAAAAATTAATATTTTAATTCTTATTAAAATAATAAGTAGTTGATTAAGGGGGTTCACCCATGTGACGACCTTTTTTTTTAAAAGTATTCTTAGGGAATTTTTTTGGCCACCAGTAAAAAGATAGAACTTTAAGTTTTTCATCATTTATTTATATGTATTTTAAGAGTATGTATATAAATTTTTAGCTAAAAATATCCAATAGAACGTGAGTTATAGCTCTCTGAACACATCCTCCTCGGAAAAAACGAATGCTCACTTTCACCACGATTCCGGCTAATTGGTCTATATAGACCCCTAGGGGTCCATAACGACCTACAAAGGGTCCACGCCAGCTAAAATATAATTTGGGGGCCCATAAGATGTAAATGGGGGTCTAAGATTGTGGCTCTCATTAAAACAATTTCTGACTTTAATCTTTAAAACAAGATATCAATCATTGGCATGGCCAAGTAATTTTAGCGCGTTTTCCACATGTTGTATTTTACAATAATGTAACTAATGGACTTTTTACTAGCAGAAAGTAGTACTGTACCACTCCTCTAAATGTACTACTATTGAGCTGAAAAGAAATAATGACACACATCTGTATCAGCACTATAAAAAAAGCAAAACTAGCGAAATTCAGGAAATTTGTAGAAAAATTCGGGAAAACTAGGGGAAAATTTAAATATGATTCAGCTCATCTAGGGCACAAATGCGACCCAATGCCGAAAACCCGAGGTCAAGTGGTTGCTTATTGGCTGAGAAAAAGGTACGACAAAATATGGAACGAAGGCGCAGACAAAAGTTGCGTCCTAATAGCGCTTTTGTTCCACTACGTGAAAAAGCGCTAAAAATGTAGTGGAAACCAGATTTAACTGATTTTACTAAATTTAATGAAGTTAACTTGTTATTAGGTGACAGCATAAATTTTACTAAGACAAGGACTTCAACGCTCGCAATCTTTTATGGAAGGTGTGAAATACCGATCAAACACAATGTAAATGCGAGATGATTTAGCCTGTGGAATTATTTTAAGGAATTTTTTTGATATGCCATCGAAAGTTTGAGGTTCTTTTTTCATGAGGTGTAACATGAAGAAAACGCCTAAAATGCTAACATTAAAAAATAAGGAATGCTGATTGGCCTTGCTAACTTTTTTTCTCGAAAACTTTTATCAATTGTGCTTTATCTGTTTTAAAAATACTACCATCTGCATGACACATCGATGTTGGTATCGGCGTTAATGGAAATCCCAGTACTTTTTCAATATCGACTTTGTTGGTCATAGATATACCTAAGAGTCGACCAAACAGATCTCGTTGCATTCTTAGCTCAATAACTTTGTTACCAAAAGTTAGTTTTTCTTCTTTGGAGCACTAACAAAATTAAGCACTTAGTTTTTTTTTATTGGCTTATCAAATCTATCCTGATTTTCAGCACATTCAGTAATGAACTGTTTCCGTAAATCTTCACCATTTTTCTTAATGTCCAGCAAAAAGTTAGCTAAATTTTGAGGTACAGGCTTGGCAGTTGCAATATTATATAAACTATCTTTGTCTAAATTTTAATCAAATGGATTAATATTCTTCTGAAAAATTTCAATGAAATCAGCGTTTTTTTTTTGTGCCATAAATTTTGGTTCGATTTGGTTGCAAATCCGTAGACACGTCTTGTAATTGCTTCAATCCACAAACATCGAAAACGTGAGAGATTACAGCAACTATAATACTGTAACTTTTGGTCCAGCATTGACGGGCAGCTATGGAATTAGTAAGATGTGCAAAACCACTGAGGCGTCTAGCCACTTCAGCATTGATAGTCTTCCCCAGTGTAAGATCAATTGGTATTCTCAAGAATGGTTTGTCGGTTCTTTTTATTCCAAAACATCCATTCATGAAATCAGTTTTAACACGCTTTTATAAGTTTCACTTGTATGTAACGGAATCTTTGAACTCGATTTTCACCCACATAAAAAGGTCAGATTAATTCGAAATTTTGCTCACTTCTCAAGGACCGATGACAATACAATAATTTCATAATTTTGTTCCATTGTCTTGATCAGGACATCAGAAAAAACTATTTCCAGATTTTGAGACTAATTTATTGTACCTTTTCCAGATTTGCTGACCAATTCATTCTACCTTTTCCAGATTTCGCGTCTAATTGCATATACGTATAGTTTTTCTGAAAATGGAAATTAAAAAAAAAAAAAGACTCGGAAGGTGAAAAAAATATTTATGTTCTAACCCAGCGTTTTTCAAACTGTGGGGTATGCCTATTGGGGTGGGGTGGGGGGCATTATAACCATACAAAGGGGGACGCGACATATCGAAAAGTCCAAAATAAAAGATTTAAAATAATTATTAATTTAAAGAAGCAGGTGTTATAAAAGCAGCTGTTCCTAGTGCTAAGTTAAGATTTCATTGTAATTTAATCAGACTTGAAACTTAAAACGCCTTTTTCTCAAAACTATGTTTTTCAAACTTTCCTCCATCATATCTAAAGAACAGTTCGACCGAAAGGCTTCAAATTTATAGGGTAGACTCAGCACATATATACGCACGAAATGGGCCATGATCATTACAAAATTCAAAATATTTCTATTTTTTATAACAGAAAAACCCCATGAAATTCGAAAATTTTTCTTCAGAGGTCTACCAAAAATCCAATTTTTGGTATTTTCAATTGAGTATAATCCATTCTGTGCATTTAAGCTTATAGATTAAAACACCGTTAGTTTTAAAAATTTCAGATAAGCCAATTAGCCGGAATCGTGGTGAAAGTGAGCGTTCGTTTTTTCCGAGGAGGATGTGTTCAGAGAGCTATAACTCACGTTCTATTGGATATTTTTAGCTAAAAATTTATATACATACTCTTAAAATACATATAAATAAATGATGAAAAACTTAAAGTTCTATCTTTTTACTGGTGGCCAAAAAAATTCCCTAAGAATACTTAAAAAAAAAGGTCGTCACATGGGTGAACCCCCTTAATCAACTACTTATTATTTTAATAAGAATTAAAATATTAATTTTTTATTATACTCAACATCGAAGACATAAAAATAAAGTTTTTTCGAATACTTTAAATAGTGTAACGTACTCCTGTCTCTCTTCCGCCTACCTAATTTGCCATTGTCTCTTTTTAACGACATGCATAATACCACGTTATACTAACCAATAAATCGGCCTGGCTCTTAAGAACGCAACCGAATTAGTGTCTGGCAAATTAAATTTGTACTTATTTATGTATGAATAAAATAATATTAAAATTACAGACATTCTAAAATGGTTTGAAATTCATTATTTTTTTTAGTAAAAAATAGCGTCTGGCACATTATTTGCAACAACAAAAATGTCTGGCATTAATAAATTCGTGTTGTTAATAACGTTTTAAATTTAGTGAAAAAGAAAATTTTCTTCCTAAAATAATTTAAAAATCAACATTTTTTCCTGTAAAGGTATGATGCGCATTAATAAACGCAACGTTTACCAGCAGCCATATAGCCCGCACGCTGTTCGGAAGGACATAGAGAAAGATATATTAAAGAACCAGCTTTTCTAAAATTCTACCTCGAAAACGTTGCTAGCTCTTAGACTAGTATGTCAAGTGTACAAAGACATTTTCAAACGAAACACTAGGTCACATTTACGAATTCTAATGAGAAATGTGAAGTTTTAAAAAGAACTGTTTCTGGATATAAAAAAGAAATTACATTTTTATGTCAAACAATTCCCGTTTTGGTTCTACCAATCTATGTGAACAAATTTTTTCTCATGAAATACAACTATATTTTAAGTTCAAAGAAATTGATTAACAGCTAAACATTCAGAATTTTACCCCAGATATTGCGACATTAAGTAGAGCTCTGCAAGGTCAAGGTTCGCATTGAAATTTTAATTTTTTATTTACCTATGTTGCATGAACACTTATATTTTAAATTGTTTGTTTCTAATTTTATAATGCATTATACATGCCCAATTTTATATTTTATTTATATTGAAGAACAGTCATATTTTAAGTTTACTTTTTGTTTTAATAAAAATTCTTAAAAAATACATATTTATGTGTACAGTATTAAATTTTTATTTATATCGAAGTAATAGTTATATTTTATGTTGTATATTTTTGTCAATAAATATTTTTAAATTATATATCATTAATGTCTAAATCCGTATTTTTGACCTCTATTCCCCAACTCTGCATGTACTGCCATGGGAATCGAATTGCTTCAAATATTTCCTATTGCACGGCACGCTGAATCATGTTGGTAGGTTTGTTTGGCATGGCACAGCTAAAAGGTTGCCGACCCTTGTTCTAGAACACTTCCTAGGAGTAATACCCATCTTTGCACAAGCAAAAGTAATACATGTTACAAGAAATGCAAAATTATAACAACCAGATGCCACAATGAAATGCCCACAACTCAACGGAACTAGTTTGATATCACGGGGCAAGGCACCACTTCTTGGAAGAATAAAGGAATCACGCCAAGCAGCGTTTGTTGTCGCTAGAATGGAATTCAAGATGGCGGCCTAGCAATAAAAAAATCGCAAGGAAGATGATCGTAAAGAATTGTTTTGAAATACATTTCAAATGAAGAATAGAGGAAGAGATTGAGAATAACGAAGATCAATCAATAAATAAATAATGAATATAAATATAATATAATAAAAAGTTACATGTAATAATATTATGAAGTATATGATAATAATCTTGTAATATACTTTAATAGTAATTATATCTAATAATAATCATAACATAATTTAATAATAATTACGGAAAAGAATAATCATTGTATTGTAATATAATAAAAATTACACATAAGAATACTCATATAACATAATTATAAACAAATAACAATTATAGATAAATAAAAATTATAAATAAATAACATTATGTAATATTTAAAAAAATATATAAATTTTTTAAATGATGAATTAATAATTATTTCATATAATAATTGCATTTTTATATTTTATTATTAATAAAATAATTACATAATATATATTAAAATTAACAATAAATACAAGTTAAAAAATTAATTATTTCTAATATACGTTATTTCTAAGGCAACCACATCATCCGACATAAAATTATCAAGGAAACCATATTGCTCACTCCGTAATTTACACGCCAATTGCCAAGTTATCGACTACTTTGGCAAACATAAACAAGAGTTTGGCATGTGCTTCGTGATATCAAACTAGCACCTTTTATTTTTGATTGGTACATGAATGAAGAATTGATAGCACCACAGGATAAATGTCTGCAGTATGGAAAAAATATTTCAGAGAAAGTCAGATACAAAGAGAAAATTAACCTGAAGCATGTATTTCCAATGATTTCTTCCAATTGTGTTATTTTAAAACAAGCATTTTTCAATGTTATCTTTCAAAAAGCCACGTTCTTAAAAGTGCAATGAGTAGATTTTTTTCGGTACTAACATATTATCATAACAATCGCCAAATTGGTAACCTTTATTTTGCATGCATTGTATACACTGAATTAATAATCAAGTGCTTCGTTTCATATAATGTAGCCAATAGTTTGCAATAAAACAAATACTTCTTTTTCTTTTGAATGAAAGAGGTAAAAAAAAATGATCGATTAGTGTGTGAATGAAGGATGGACAGGTATGAAAGTCCAAAATTGAACAAGAACATATGTTTGAGAAAAAAGAAGATTGTCATTAAGACAAATTCATGCAATTTGTTGCTTAAATCAACCAATTGCACGCATTTTCTACGTATTTACAGTTGTAGCATTTAAAAAATCACATCTTTTCCAAGTTTTTCTTCTAGGTAACCGTTCAGAAAAATGCAGAATTTCTTTTGTAAAATTTTTGACAAAAAAATAATACGGCTGATACTAGGATTTTACCCAAGGGTGAGCTATAATAGGATCTGAATGAACCAAAAGAACATTAACAGTTCTATCTGAATGAGTGCCATACAAACTACAGAAAAACTGATACTGATGTAGATTTTGATGAGTCTGTACCTAGACTACTTACCATATAAACAAGGTTATTGTGTACGTGCATGTGAAAGAATTGTTTTTCATTTTTGTTAGAGATCACAAAGGGTGGGGAGTATCCAAAATTGAGCTTTACTCATTTTCTATTGAATCATATGAGTTTTTAAACAGAAATGTGTTATAATGAGTATTTTTAAATAATGAGCTTAAAATATTGAAAGTACAGTCAGTTATATGTCATTTCCTTAGTTACATATGGAAAAAAATTACAAAAAGGAATGTAAATAATTTTTCACTTACCTTCACATCAATATCTAAAAATCCACCTTCTGCTACTTCAAACGTCAATCCCATTTTAGTACCGGCAGTAACTTTATCAAAAAAACATTCCTCTGCATGAGCATCAACATTTACAAAATAACAATGAATAAACGAAATGAGCGTGAATAAAATAAATACACAATGTAGTGATTTGTTTAATATGAAAGACATCTTAATACAGGTTCAGTATACAGTTTCAGTTTTCTTACGTATAAAGAGCCACGTTCATTTAGTAACTAAACACAGACTGATTTGGTTCATTGCCAGATCATAGAATAAAAATGTAATATTATGGGAATGAATTTTTATAGGGTATTCAAACAAAAATTTAAAAAAGATATGCTTTTCTCGAAAATTATTTTGAATAAATATAGTAAAAATGTAGAAAGAGCGAAGCTGAAAGTTTTTCCTATCCAAATCCTATTTACAATCGCCAAGACGTATTATTGAGAGAAGCCAGTTTGAGTTAACCACACTCGAGATGATCGGGGTGGAAACTCTAGCAAATAACTTAAATCTGACGGTTGAACAGTATTATGAATGTTTGAAATTTATGTAAGTTTTTCAATCTATAGATAAATTTTCTTAGTTTTATTATTTGCACAAGTTTGTATATTTATAAGTGAGTTTTGGTGTAGAAGAAAGAAAAGGAGGTGTGCCGGAGATTAGAACCAGTGGATTCGTAAGCATGTAGCATACAGTCGATCCATAAAATAGTTGAGCACCGTGACCCTTTCCAAAAATGATTGAAAATGGAAAACGATCTTTTTTTTGAAAGAATCCTCGGCCCTTTTTGTCAGAGGTCCAACGGCTCTTTTTGTCGAATCTCCTACGTTGTGGTCCAACGGCTCCATTTGTAGAATCCCCTTTTCACCTCCCCTCCCGTTGTGTTTTATGTACAACGGCTCTTTTTGAATACATCCTGTCCCTTTCCCCCCTACCCCGCGTTGAGAGTCCCACGGCTCTTTTTCACTATCCTGTTTTAAGTCGAAATCCACCTTAGAATGGCTCTTTTTGTATGAATTTTGTCCCCTTTTCATCTTCTTTTTACCCTCATGTTGCATTTTATCTCAAATCAAAGTATCCCCTCAAAGTTGGTCTGAACGTCAAAATTCACCTTCGAAGGGCTCTTTTGGCCTGCCTTTTGTCCCTTTTGTTGCGTTTTAGGCTCCAATCAAAGTATCCCTGATTTCACTTCAATATACTTATTGAAACTTTTTTCAAATTCTTTCGGGAAAAATATTTTGGATGAGCACGAGAAAAAATTTTCAACCCAGACGAATGATTTAAAACGGGGTGGTCCACAAATGAAATGGAGACATGTCAGGGGGGTGATCCACAAATGAAATGGAGATGCTTCAAGCTTGGTGAAAGCAGCGACCCATGAAATGTAGGCATTTCAACGTTGGTGTATCGAGAAAACCAGGAGAATCATTCCAGAGAATCATTTCATTGCCATTTCAGGACCTTCCAATCTTGGCGTGTCAAGGATGACTCAACTGGCAGCCAGCAGGCGAGTCCAATTTTTTTGTGTCAAGTGTTTAAAAAGAGGCATTCCAATCTTGGTGCATCATGTGGCCCGAAAAAAGGGGAACCCAGTCGACATGCGTCCCCCAATGTTCGGATTTTTTTTGAAGACTTTGGCTAAAAACATTTACCGATAAGACTGCCAGAATTTGGGAATTTTCAACATGACGCCAAATCCTGACAGTCTTAACGAAAAACATGTAGCATTGACCTGTTGCCATAGAAATTCTTTTTCCGTTAAAACTGCCAGATTTGGAATATCCAACCTGACAGTTTTAACAAAAAAAAAAAAAAATGTCGACTGCAGTCGGAAGCAATCCAATGTCTAGCTGCTGGATGCTCACCTTTTATATATTCTAATGAGGTCACGTGAAACGATTTCTATTGGTGGACGCTTTTCAACCTTGAAACTAATCTTTTAACGTATTTTATGACATCCTCGAAACTAATCTTTGCACATTTTTCGTTAGAGTACAAGTTTTAAAAGAGAGGCCCTCCAACGTTGGCACCTTCCTTAATCCAAAAAATGGGGGACCGAGTCGACTCTTGTGTCGACTCGGTCCCTCCTTTTTTGGGCCCATGGGCATTTTTAACAGTTAATATTTTCAGTCTAGTCCAATATTTACAGTATAATATTTACAGTCCAATTTTTCACACTTGGTCTACCAAATCAGCCATTTGTTTCTTACATTCGGCCTGCAGGTTGTTGAAATGTTGCAGATGACGAGAAAAACGATAAGACTACCATGGTGCACTCGGATACATCATAATACTCGTGCATCTCATCGTGGAGGTGATCTGGCAGAGTATGGTCATGTAGGTCCTGGAACTTTGGCAGAGTCTCCAGGTTGATGATAAAGAGTCCCAGCTGCTCAAAGATTTTGCGCTGCTCGGTTCCCTTGACCACGATGATGCCTCGATTTCCTTGCCCCAGGTGACAAAATTTGCCCCTGGCGAAAAAGCTGAGGTATTCGAGGGGCACGGATCCAGGCAGGTGGCTTTTGAGACGGAGACGTTCGTTGATATACCGATTGGCCCGGTCATCTTTCGAGGTCGTACTCAAATTGGAATGATCCACGGTGATGCACATGAATTGTGGATCCATTCCATTCTCTGGAATCGTGGCAATGGACAATTCGATGGGGAAAGGCTTACCCCCACGATGAAACACGTTGGCATGAGCAAAAAAGGCTAGATGAGACATGTTGCATTTGAGAAGGAATGATTCTGCTGGCTAGAGGCTGGCGTTATATAGACTCGAGGAGCGTAACGTCAACTGGCATCCCGTGGGCCAAGGCCTTTTGATGCGAGCGTTCCACGTGGGGTTCCAAAGCCCGTTTCCAGGGTTGGGGACACACCAGGCGCCAAGGAAGGTTTTCGTCTCGATGCATTTCCCAATCGTCAAACCACGTTAATAATCTCACGTACACATCCGCTAGGCGCGTGCAATCCGTGAGATTCAACGGATAGGCCTCCTTATTCTGAGGTTGATGGGCGTCCCAAACTCGGTGAGACGGGGGACGACCCAGTTGAAAGAATTTTAAATCGACTCCTGGATCCCACGTCAAATCCAAATGACTCGTAAAGACGACCACGGTTTTTCCAAACGACCGAGGAACGTGCACACCAAAATTGGGCTCAAAAAGGATGGTGTAAGGATAGTCTGACTCGTAATACGTGACTCGATCTGGCCAGTGACCCAAATTTCCAAACACGATCGTCGTGCGATGTCGACACTGGTCCAATAAATGATGTATCATTTTGACGCAAGGTCTGAGATTTGGTTTTTTTTGACACAAAGAATGAGACTTGTTTTCTTTAAAAAAAATTTTATTAATCATCTACAAGACAGATTCATGGGTTGAATCGCTTTAAATCCAATAGAAGGTTTGTTACAAGAGGGGAGTTTGGGCATGGACAAGTCCAGGGGCTGCATCGCCAAATCTCTTTCGAAAGCATCCAGGAAGGCAATGAGCTCATTGTTTTCATCAAAGAGAGAGGGGACCAGGTGGAGCACTTGGGGTTCTTGTTCATAGACGGACGATAGGAGCTGGTCGAGCAAAGCAGTATCTGGCTCTGGAATCTGTTCAAGCTCTGGAATCTGCTCAGGTTCTGGATAGAGTAGCTCAGGTTCTGGATAGAAAAGCTCAGGCTCTGGAATCTGCATAGGTTCTGGATAGAGTAGCTCAGGCTCTGGAATCTGCATAGGTTCTGGGTAGAGTAGCTGAGGCTCTGGAATGTGCATAAGGACTGGAATTTGTATAGGCTCTGGCATCTGCACAGGGGTTGGAATCTCTCTAGGCTCTGGAATCTGCGTAAGTCTCATGATGCGCCTTCGTTTCTTGGGTGGGTCTTTCAAAGGTTGCTTCAGTCCATGAGTTGGGTTCGACCTCGTTCAGCCATCTCTCAACTTTCGAGATCACTAACAAACCTTTGAAACTAAATCACATGTAAACTTCTCTAAAAAAATTTTTTTTTGAAGATAATTTTATTTCTTGTCTAGCTAGAGTTGTTCTTTTTGAGTGCTGCGTGTATTACAACTCCGAGCTCTTTAAAAGTTTAAAAGCTTTCTACCACCCTCATTTCATTTACTCGTCTAGTGTAGGGTGCTTTGAAATTTTGTTTCTTTTCAATCTATCGTGTCCGACCATGTATGTTGTTTCGGATGCATGCTTTTGTGAACAAGATTGCTTACCGTGTTCTCGGGGAAAAGAGCCGCCTCATGATTGTGTGATTCACGTTTTATTGGAACCGATGGTGTTTCAAGAACGAATGTTGCACGGTGAACCCACCGAAGCAAGATTAAAACACATTTTGGAGAATGGACAAGAATACTTGCCCCGGGCCATGCATATGACGGACGCAAATAGTAAACGTTGGCAAAGGATGTATGCCTTGATCCAGAGTGCGTTTACACGACCTCTATGATGCCTCCTCCCATCTTTCAGAAGCAAAATAAAGTTTGATGCTCGACGACTTGTGAGTCAAGCTCAGTTTATTCTCTGCTCTGAAAATCCAACTGAAACATTGTCTCACTAAAAAAAAAATTAAAAAAAAAAGATTTTTTTTTTAGTGAGATAGGTTTTCAAAACAGAAAAGAGATTGAGCTTGATAGTGTTAAATATTTTGGGCTCTTTAGTCAGTTGTCTATTCCCTGATTGTAAGCATTCATTCTTCAGAGTAATGTCTTTTTTAAAAACATTAATTTCTGAATTGGAACAAACTATTATCCCAAGTGTGCAGCAAGAACCTGCCTCCGAGTTGTTTCCTTATAGACGAAAATTGTACGTTTAGCGGGTATTGTGAAATTTCAAGAACTCTTGAACAGATTTCCTCTTCCCGTCAAGTTGGTACAGAACAAACATGGGCTTCACATCTCGGATTGCATCTATAGTAGAGACCAAAATACTAAAGGCCCAGGTTGTTGTCATTGTTTTTATGTATTTGACGAACCCGAGAAATATTTTATTGTGAAACAATTGGATAAAGTCGTCAAACGAGATGGGACATTGCATCCCAAAGAGTGTTTGACCAAAGCTAAATGTGAATGTTGGGTATCAAGTCTACATAAAACTCCCAAACATTTATAAGCTTACAATCATTTGTTTCAAGAACAAATGTTGCACGGTGAGCCAACCAATTATAAGGTTGGAGCCAATTTTATGCAATGGAAAATACTATTGACCCCGAGCCAAAGACTCGCGACATGTTTGAAAATCTTGACAGCCTTCAGAATGAGCCATTGAGCATGAAAAAAATTTCCGATACCAACTGTAAAATAAAATTGTAACAGAAACTTGCAAAAAAAAATTTTTTTTTAGAGAGATTGGAGAATGTTTAAAAAAGCAGAGCTTTCCACTCGAGTTTTCATTTTGTTTGCAGTGACATTTCTTACACGTCATTATGACCTCGTTAGAATCTTTCATTGGTGAATTGGAAAAAAGCATTCTCCCAGGTTTATGAGACAACGTCTCACGATAGTCGTCTTATAGACGACGCTTGCAACGTTTAGCGGGTATTGTGAAATTTCATGAACTCGTGAAACAATTTCCTATTCCCGTCCAGGTGGTCTTTAGCCAACATGGATTCCACCTTTCCGATTGTGTCTATAGTGCGGATGAATGCACTGAAGGACCCGACACTTGCCATTGTTTTCATTTATTTGACGAACCCGAGCAATATTTTATGGTGAAACAATTCAATTATGTCATCGTATGGGATGGGTCTATACATCATCAAGATTGTTTGAGACGAGCTCAATGTCAATGTTGGAGACATAAAGCTGTTGATAAGCTCACTACCCACCTTGAAATGACCCCTGCCATGGGTTAGCTTACGGCGGGGAAACCCCACGATTCACGTTTTATGGATGGTGTGGTGCGCCTTCCGAAGCAAGATTGAAACCAGAGAATGGAAAAGAATACTTTCCTCGCGTTGGCAAAGGTGCGACATTCTTCTAGCCAATAAAAATCCACTTCCTACTTTTCTCTTTTAAAAAGCACGGCTCGGAAGCCCTCTGCATCATACGAGACAATGGAGTCTGACAAAGCGTTTCAAGTCTACCTGGCCAAATACCACGAGGCCCATTTGGCCGAGTACATTACCTTTATGATGCAGTTTCGAGCCCAGTTACAGACTCTCACTCCGTCCGACGTCATTGCTCTTTCCCCCGTGGACCTGGGAGACCTGTTACGCAAAGTGTTTCCCCATCCCGAGCCCCACGACAATCTGCCCACTTTCGAATGCCTCACCTTTTCTGAACCTTCCGAACTTTACAGTGATTACCTCGAACAGTAGGTGGCCCAAGGCAAGGGGGCCTTTCTGCAAGCTCTGTGGAAGGTCTTGGCCCTTCCCAAGTTATACCGATTGGTATACAAGTCCTGGAGGTGACATGGACCTCAACCGTTGGCCCCTTGGATTCTCTTGGCTCAAGCCGTCTTGGATGGCTGTTATGCACTCAAATGGCCCGAAAGCGTCTTCCAAATACCCGAGACGTGTTCCATCTGTCTGAGTCCGATGCATTGGCCAGAAAAGACACATTGTGGCCATGTATTTCACATGCGGTGTTTACTGCAACACCTGGAGGTGAGGAATACCGGTCCCCTGTGCAGTCCGCCCAACCCCATACGAACACCGTAGAGGTGGAGAGGTTTCCCCAGAAAAATGGGAGAATGATTGCTGAAAAGGAGCATAGCTCGGGACCAGTAATCATTCTCCCATTTTTTGGGGCTACTCTCATTGCCAAGGTTGGAAACGACAAGAAAAAAAACTTGAGAGGGGGTTGGGAACATTTTTTTCCCACCAAAAAAAAGATTGTGAGGCAAGAAAGTTTGAAAAGGGTCATTCTCGGAAAAAAATTTTTTCCCACAAAAAAAGAATGTGAGGTAAAAAGTTTGAAAAGAAACACATTTGACAAGTTTAAAAGATTTACAAAAAAAAAAGAAAATGTGAGGCAAAAAGTTTGAAAAGAAACATTTGACAGGTTTGAAAGATTTACAAAAAAGAATGTGAGGGTGAGGCAGGCGAGTTTGAAAAAATCTTTGGTGTTGAAATATCTTTCAGAAGCAAATAAAAATTTTACAACTCAATCTCTCTCCAAAAAAAAAATTTTTTTTTTAGAGAGATTGGGTTTAAGAGACAAATGCTCGCAGCAAATCTTTTATTCAAAATGACAGATACAGAAGATTTGTTTCACCTGTTGTCGACACCTGGTTCACCTTTGCCCTCCACTCCCATGGCTTCTCCTTCTCATGAACCTTCTTCTCCAGATGAGCAGAAACCCCAAGATCCTCGACGACGTCGTTTTAAACCTTATCGACGACCCCCTTATGCCTATCGATTTCCCCAGAACCATGCCCAAGTCTTTTTCCATACTCACGGTCTGGCCGTGTTGTGTCTCCGAGACCATGGCTTCACGATCACCAATGGTGTCGTCTCGTATGCCTCGGATCGGGTCGGTGCGAATGAATTGTTCAACTCTTTACATTATCTCAATGTCGGTACCCTTTGTATGACCGACTCACGTTCCAAGCAAGAATTTAAAGACATTCAAGCAAAATGGAGCGCTTTCAGTCCTTTCTAACGCATCCCGGTCGTGCTCTTGAAATCCCATCCACGGGGAGAATGCCCCTTTTGCCACCAGACGCAATGTCATCGTTGGATTGCCGTGCAAGGCATGTGTGCCATTCTCCACCAACCTCTCACCCCCATTTTTCACTCGCATCCTGTCTGAAAAACGTATAAAAGGAGGACGCGTAACGACGCTTCTCCTCAGTTTGCAGCATGGATGCCTTCCCAGAGCACCTTTCCTCCACCGTGGTGCCCGTGACGTTGCCCGAGAAACCCGATGCGTTGGAATATGCCGCTCGGCAGGGCCAAGTTCGAGCGGGCATCCTCTACCAAGAGCCCCACGCGAAACGAGTGTTTACCTTATTTTGCAAGGATCATTGGCATCAAAAAGACGTTTATGGATAATTTCAAGCGTGCCGTGATGGAAGCCAAGCATGTCAACGCATTTAGACCCCACGATATCCAGTGGAAAAAGTGTCCAAAAGCCTCTTGAAAAATCCAGATCGTTTGCTCAAAAATACCGACAAGAGGATGGTCTACATCTATGGCAACATGTTTTTTGTGAAAAAAGATTTTACCTTTGGTTTGAGAACGGTGCACCCCGGAGAGGTGCATTTCATTCAAACGACGCAGGTGCCCATGCTGCTCTACGAATTGCCCCCCTCCAGTCTCCAGTGCCGAGCCCAACCCAATCTGGCGAGGAGGAGTTTTGAGCCCTATGACCAAATGCTCTACCATCGTACCATCTTGGAGCCCCACATGGCGTATCCGATCCCAGCTGGAACCCACTACTTGATGTTGACGGTTCAAAAAACAGCTTTTGGTCTGGACATTATCCCCGAATCCCTTCTCCCTCAGCTCCTTCAAAAAGGATTCTACTTGGGGGATTTTCGAAAAATGAAAAGGTTTGATCAAACCCCTTACAAGCTACCTCCTCCTACCCCAACTCATGGACTGAAGCAACCTTTGAAAGACCCACCCAAGAAACGAAGGCGCATCATGAGACTTACGCAGATTCCAGAGCCTAGAGAGATTCCAACCCCTGTGCAGATGCCAGAGCCTGTACAGATTCCAGTCCCTGTGCAGATGCCAGAGCCTATACAGATTCCAGTCCCTATGCACATTCCAGAGCCTCAGCTACTCTACCCAGAACCTATACAGATTCCAGAGCCTGAGCTACTCTATCCAGAACCTATGCAGATTCCAGAGCCTGAGCTTTTCTATCCAGAACCTGAGCTACTCTATCCAGAACCTGAGCAGATTCCAGAGCTTGAACAGATTCCAGAGCCAGATACTGCTTTGCTCGACCAGCTCCTATCGTCCGTCTATGAACAAGAACCCCAAGTGCTCCACCTGGTCCCCTCTCTCTTTGATGAAAACAATGAGCTCATTGCCTTCCTGGATGCTTTCGAAAGAGATTTGGCGATGCAGCCCCTGGACTTGTCCATGCCCAAACTCCCCTTTTGTAACAAACCTTCTATTGGATTTAAAGCGATTCAACCCATGAATCTGTCTTGTAGATGATTAATAAAATTTTTTTAAAGAAAACAAGTCTCATTCTTTGTGTCAAAAAAAACCAAATCTCAGACCTTGCGTCAAAATGATACAACATTTAGTGGACCAGTGTCGACATCGCACGACGATCGTGTTTGGAAATTTGGGTCACTGGCCAGATCGAGTCACGTATTACGAGTCACACTATCCTTACACCATCCTTTTTGAGCCCAATTTTGGTGTGCACGTTCCTCGGTCGTTTGGAAAAACCGTGGTCGTCTTTACGAGTCATTTGGATTTGACGTGGGATCCAGGAGTCGATTTAAAATTCTTTCAACTGGGTCGTCTCCCGTCTTGCCGAGTTTGGGACGCCCATCAACCTCACAATAAGGAGGCCTATCCGTTGAATCTCACGGATTGCACGCGCCTAGAGGATGTGTACGTGAGATTATTATAGTGGTTGGATGATTGGGAAATGCATCCAGACGAAAACCTTCCTTGGCGCCTGGTGTGTCCCCAACCCTCGAAACGGGCTTTGGAACCCCACGTGGAACGCTCGCATCAAAAGGCCTTGGCCCATGGGATGCCAGTTGACGTCACGCTCCTCGAGTCTATATAACGCCAGCCTCTAGCCAGCAGAATCATTCCTTCTCAAATGCAACATGTCTCATCTAGCATTTTTGCTCATGCCAACGTGTTTCATCGTGGGGGTAAGCCTGTCCCCATCGAATTGTTCATTGCCACGATTCCAGAGAATGGAAGGGATCCACAATTCATGTGCATCACCGTGGATCATTCCAATTTGAGGACGACCTCGAAAGATGACCGGGCCAATCGGTATATCAACGAACGTCTCCGTCTCAAAAGCCACCTGCCTGGATCCGTGCCCCTCGAATACCTCAGCTTTTTCGTCAGGGGCAAATTTTGTCACCTGGCGCAAGGAAATCGAGGCATCATCGTGGTCAAGGGAACCGACCAGCGCAAAATCTTTGAGCAGCTGGGACTCTTTATCATCAACCTGGAGACTCTGCCAAAGTTCCAGGACCTACATGACCATACTCTGCCAGATCACCTCCACGATGAGATGCACGAGTATTATGATGTATCCGAGTGCACCATTGTAGTCTTATCGTTTTGCTCGTCATCTGCAACATTTCAACAACCTGCAGGCCGAATGTAAAAAACAAATGGCTGATTTGGTAGACCAAGTGTGAAAAATTGGACTGTAAATATTAAACTGTAAATATTGGACTAGACTGAAAATATTAACTGTTAAAAATGCCCATGGGCCCAAAAAAGGGGGGGGACCGAGTCGACACAAGAGTCGACTCGGTCCCCCATTTTTTGGATTAAGGAAGGTGCCAACGTTGGAGGGCCTCTCTTTTAAAACTTGTACTCTAACGAAAAATGCGCAAAGATTAGTTTCGAGGATGTCATAAAATACGTTAAAAGATTAGTTTCAAGGTTGAAAAGCGTCCACCAATAGAAATCGTTTCACGTGACCTCATTAGAATATATAAAAGGTGAGCCTCCAGGAGCTAGACATTGGATTGCTTCCGACTGCAGTCGACATTTTTTTTTTTTTTTGTTAAAACTGTCAGGTTGGATATTCCAAATCTGGCAGTTTTAACGGAAAAAGAATTTCTATGGCAACAGGTCAATGCTACATGTTTTTCGTTAAGACTGTCAGGATTTCGCGTCATGTTGAAAATTCCCAAATTCTGGCAGTCTTATCGGTAAATGTTTTTAGCCAAAGTCTTTTAAAAAAATCCGAACATTGGGGGACGCATGTCGACTGGGTTCCCCTTTTTTCGGGCCACATGATGCACCAAGATTGGAATGCCTCTTTTTAAACACTTGACACAAAAAAATTGGACTCGCCTGCTGGCTGCCAGTTGAGTCATCCTTGACACGCCAAGATTGGAAGGTCCTGAAATGGCAATGAAATGATTCTCTGGAATGATTCTCCTGGTTTTCTCGATACACCAACGTTGAAATGCCTACATTTCATGGGTCGCTGCTTTCACCAAGCTTGAAGCATCTCCATTTCATTTGTGGATCACCCCCCTGACATGTCTCCATTTCATTTGTGGACCACCCCGTTTTAAATCATTCGTCTGGGTTGAAACTTTTTTTTTCTCGCGCTCATCCAAAATATTTTTTCCGAAAGAAATTGAAAAAAGTTTCAATAAGTATATATATATATTTTTTTAACATTTATAAACCCCGTGCACCACCGAACGTATAACACGAGGGTAAACAACACAGACAGAAGAAAGGATTACAACACAAACATCCATGCCTTCTCCGGGATTCGAACCCAGTCCCTGCGGTTAATAAGTATATTGAAGTGAAATCAGGGATACTTTGAGGGGATACTTTGATTGGAGCCTAAAACGCAACAAAAGGGACAAAAGGCAGGCCAAAAGAGCCCTTCGAAGGTGAATTTCGACGTTCAGACCAACTTTGAGGGGATACTTTGATTTGAGATAAAATGCAACATGAGGGTAAAAAGAAGATGAAAAGGGGACAAAATTCATACAAAAAGAGCCATTCTAAGGTGGATTTCGACTTGAAACAGGATAGTGAAAAAGAGCCGTGGGACTCTCAACGCGGGGTAGGGGGAAAAGGGACAGGATGTATTCAAAAAGAGCCGTTGGACATAAAACACAACGGGAGGGGAGGTGAAAAGGGGATTCTACAAAAGGAGCCGTTGGACCACAACGTAGGAGATTCGACAAAAAGAGCCGTTGGACCTTAAAGACAACGTAGAGGGACAAGATTCTGACAAAAAGAGCCGAGGATTCTTTCAAAAAAAGGTCGTTTTCCATTTTCAATCATTTTTGGAAAGGGTCACGGTGCTCAACTATTTTATCGATCGACTGTATGGAGTCTATGGTAATGACTGTAAAACGAGAGGCGTTTCCTATTTTACAGTGATTACCATAGGTGAATGGTAGAGCGGTCAAAGCACCGGGGCTCTGGAAACTCGGCAAGCATGTGCCGTTTGGACGCCCCAAGCAAATGGTAGAGCGGCACCTAGGGAGGCTACTCAAAGGGATGCGCGCAATGTCACGGGAGAAAGGAATGTTTCTAGGGATTCTTTTTGTCAAATGGAAATATCTTTTGGGGGAAGGAATTACACAAGTCCTATAAAATTCTATTGCGCATGCACATGACGTCACTTGAATGTAGGTGCATTATATAAATGCTCGACGACTTGTGAGTCAAGCTGAGTTTATTCTCTGCTCTGAAAATCCCACTGAAACATTGTCTCGCTAAAGAAAAAAAAAATTTTTTTTTTTTTTAGCGAGATAGGTTTCCAAAACAGAAAAGAGATTGAGCTTGACTCGCAAGTCGTCGAGCGTTTATACCCGATATTCAAGTGACGTCACGTGCATGCGCAGTAGAATGTTAAAGGACTTGTGATTTTTTTCAGTGTATCATTCTCGTGCATGCGCAGTAAGAATGTTAAATGACTTGTGATATTTTTCCGTGTATCATTGCATAGAATCGCGCTCAAACCTTCCATCTCGGTCAATTACAATGGGTCCAAACTTGTTCCATGGGGGACAATAACATTTTTGATTTAAACCTAGACCCCCTGGTGTCCATTCATTTTGTTTGGACTCGTTTTTAAAGACGTCCCAATCCATTTTCAAATCCGCCATGATGGGTTTCCAATAATGATCCTTTTCCATTTGAGCCTTTTCTTTCATTTCTTTCAGTTGTTTCATGACATTTTGTTGCTTTGGGGATAAAAGGTACATTTCATCCCTGAGGATTTGAAGGGACGGATTGAAATTAATTTTCTTGCCACCGTACAACGTCCAATACGCTTCGTTCGGATCGTTCAAAGGAATCTGACACTTTCAAAATTTCCAGCCCGTGACTTTCATGGGGACCCTCCCTTTCAAATGATGCCACTTGTCTGGCCCACGTTGAGCATGACTATCCCATAGTACGACATTCTTTTTCTGGGATGGGTTGAAACTTTTTTTTTCGCGCCCATCCAAAATATTTTTTCGAAAGAATTTGAAAAAAGTTTGTTTGTTCATTATCCACTGCACAAAGGGATAAAAGATGGGATAAGAGGGGTAAGAGCTGAAAACGCAACAAAATGGACAAAATGCATACAAAAAGAGCCATTCCGAAGGGAAAAGTCGACGTTGGGACTGACTTTCAGACAGAGGGGGGTGGAAGCTAAAAACGCAACAGTAAGGACAAAATGCATGCAAAAAAGAGCCATTTCGAAGGGGAAGGTCGACTTTCGGAGAGACGTTCGGAAAAACTGGGGTGGGAGCTGAAAAGGCCACAGGAGGGTAAACAGAAGGGGACAAAATTTAGACCAAAAGAGCAATTCTAAGGTCGATTGGAAACACCACGAGGTGAAAAAGAACCATCCAAAGGTGACGTGAAACACAACGTAGGGGGAGATTCTGACAAAAAACAACCGAGGATCGTTTGAAAAAAGGTCGTTTTCAATCATTTTTTGGAAAGGGTTACGGTGCACAACTTTTAAATCGACCGACTGTATGGAGCCTATGGTAATGACTGTAAAACGAGAGGCGTTTCCTATTTTACAGTGATTGTCATAGGTGAATGGTATAACGGTAAAGGCACTGGGGCCCCTGTGTGCAAAAGGCATACGAGAAGCTGCTCACCCCCCACGATCTAATGTGGAGCGCAAAAGCTTATACGACTTCTGGAAAGCGAGGAAAGTAACGAGTGTAGGGTAAAAATCTTTGGGTAAACCTTACATAATTTGGCGTAATTTTGAACCATGATCAAGTGACGATCCATGAGATGTATTCAAAGGGATCTGGGGTCGGGACACATTGGCCACCAGACCAAATAGAGAAATGTGTAATAATGCATGAAAAGTAACAACCACCCAACATCACATCCAAGGGATGTATGTAATTAAAAAAACAACAAAAAACACTTTTTAAAATTTTTTTATTTATTATAACAACTGTAATAAAACAATGACAAAACCACGACACGTTTTCTTAGTCCATAACATAAAGTGTACCAAAACCGCGACACATTTTTACAGTCCTTAACATAAAATGTACACATGTCTAAAGTTTCACCACTTGATAGACTTTGAGGTTTTTAAAACTATATTACATTTTTACAATCCTCATGTGTTGCAGGTATTTTCACCTAGGTTGCCAAAGAGGAATTCATTTTACAGCCACTAAAAGTTTTACCATCTCATGTGAGTTTACTGGATCAACATTCTTTTCAGTCCAACATTTTCCATCAACAAACTATCCTTTTCGACTTGAAATACATCTCTTTGGGTCTTTAATACATCTCTTTGGGTCTTTAATACATCTCTTTGGGTCTTTAATACATCTCTTTCAGCCTTCAGTGCATCTCTTTCAGTCTTTAGTAAATCTCTTTCAATCTTAAATACATTTCTTTCGGCTTTAAAGGTGTCTCTTTCCAATTTCAAAACATTTCTTTCAGCTTTCCACTCCTTTTCTTTGGATGTCCACTCGTTTTTAAAAACACACGTCCCATTCCCTCTTTAAATTGGCCACGATGGGTTTCCAATAATCGTCTCGTTCCTTTTGCATCTTTTCTTTCATTTCCTTGATTTGATTCATGACATTTTGTTGCTTTGGGGATAAAACGTACAGTTCGTCCTTGAGAACGTAAAGAGACTCTTTGAAATGTATTTTCTTGTCACCGTACAACGTCCAATACGTTTCGCCTTCAAAGGGAATCTTGCAACGGATAAACTTCTAACCCGTCACTTGAATGGGGACCACCCATTTCAAATGACGCCACTGGTCTGGCCCACGTTGAAAGTAGGAATCTCACCGCACCACATTCTTGTTCCCATTCTGCTCCGCGAGTAACCTGTGTATCCCGTCGGGAAACAGAGTGCATAAAACGGCAATGCTATGTGGATGCATAGGTCGATTGATATGGAAATGGGAGGTATGTTTCCCTTCTTCTTTATTGTCTGGGATCCTATCATCACACGTGGCCTTGGGCTGGCTCACGTACACCAGGGTCCGAGCCAAGTGAAACGCATCTCGAATTTTGACGCATTTCTTGGCCCGTCCCATGTGGGGGAAATCATAAAGAATGTTATGTTTCCAAATGTCTTGAAACGAACTCTCCTTTTCACAAGCCAGAATCATGTGTCGATGTTGTATATGACCCTCTAATCCGTCACACAGACACCAGAAGGGTAAAAGGACCAATTCGTCACGAATGGCTTTCATTTCCTGACAAAAGTGAGGAAAGACGTCGTGTTTCTCCATAATGTGAAACCAATCCAGGTCTTGGCACAGGTAGCGTTGAATGATTCCGTGAATGTCCTTTCCCAAACCACTGGCGTCATTAAATTCAATTCCACGGGGCCACAAGTCGGGTTTTTCAAAGACTGAATCGTAAAATCCAACAAACGTGGGGTCTTTGCAACGATCATACTGGTAGTGGGGCGTCGAGACAAAGGAATAGCACTCGCACAGGACGTCTGAATCGTCGTAATCCGGGAGTGGGTCATCGTCTTTCCGTTGAGCCACAAAGCCTTTCAAGCATTCCACGACATGTTTTATATTCTCACACTTCATTTTTTGCCCACGAGGCCAAGAGGTCAATCCCATGAAAAAAACGCACTGGAGGAGATTGTTCAAAGAATGTTCCTTCAAAGCATGGGTGGAATACTAATGACCAAAAGTCATGGATTCAAAGCAAATGGGACAACGGACGACACTATTTGACGAGGAATGGATAAGCTTGTAAAGCGTCTTGACAGACATGGTAGCAGCACAGCAAAGTAATTCTGGATACATAGGTTTGAAAGTAAAAAGTTACAAAAAAAAAATTTTTTTTTTGAATACATTGGTTCACTTGGACGATAGACAATATTTTTTTACAGTCGTGGAAAAAACTTTTTTAAATCCTTCTGTTACATTACCGTTGTAAAGGTCATCTTCTCCTTCCTTCTTGAGGTGTGGTAGAAGGTCTGTTCGAGGGGGACACACGCACTCTTTGCAAAACGGTTCCCACTTGAGGTGTTGTCGAAGGTCTATTCGAGGGAGAGAGTGACACAAGCACCCTTTGCAGTACAGTCATGGGTCTCACGACGGCCATGGGTCGGGGAATCTGAGGATCTCTTTCTTGCCACGTAAACTTCCTCTCGTGTTCAAAATGTTTTTGAACCTCTTTAGGGGAAGGAATCGTATAAGGTGTATACCACGTGGTGCTCTTCTCGTGGCGCATGACCAAGGAATTCATCGTGTCTTGCTTAGGGCTCACCACTTCCATTCGGCAACAGGGCTCGAACCCAATCTTCTTCCCCCAACAACAATTAATTTAAGCTGGTAAAGACTTTCTTGTCCTGACCTTTAGCCCGTCTCAAAGATTTCATTTGCAGGTACGCATTCACCTTCCAACGATTGGGGAATAATCGTTTTCGGGTCCAAAACTTTTGAGTGTAGGGCCAAACATCCAGGGTGGTGTCGTGATAGGTCAGGGTCAATTCGGGGGAATAAGAGACGAGTGTAGGCAGAATAGAGTCTCGCATGGCCTCAAAGGGCACAATGTCCTCCTCCGTGACATGGGGAGTGATCAAAGGATGGTTCTGTTTGTAAAATAATCCATTCTCGGTACGTTCAAATTGGCATTTGAGAACACCGGGAGAAAAAAAGGCGACGGGTAATCTATAAAACTCTAGACGAGTTCCAACTGGACAAGGTAAAACATACTTTTCCACAAAGGTGGGAAAGATGACCTTGGGAACAATAAGGTAATACCGACGATGCAATTTGTAAATCTCAATCATCATAAAAAAGTAATGAGTAGCAAGACTCGCTCAAGTATTTCAACTCTAAAAAATATATATATATATATTTTTTTTTATGAATTCACTTCAAGCTTACACATTATCTTTTTGCTTCAAGCTTACACGTTATCTTTTCTCTTTGACATTTTCCTTCGACTTGGACCACCATTCGTTTGGAATTTTTAAAGTTGGCAGAAGGTTACACGTGGGTGACTTGTCACTCCCAGTTGAAATGTTTAATCGTTTCGTGGACCATGTCATCCGCTTGGTGTTCTTTTCCAACATAATGTATCACCTCGGGTAGAATGGGGTCCAAATACATGTAGGTGGCGAAATCAGTGGCTCCAATCACCAACTCCCATCCGTGGTTGTTTCTCTCCAAATAATCTTTGACCAAATGGTACTTTAGGAAGTGTTCCAACTCGTCTTGAGCCACTCGCACGATATCACTGTGATCCCAACCATCGTGGTCTCTGAACAGGGAAGGAGCTTGCTTCAAGTTTCGGAGGACATCTGAGTAGATAAAGGATTGTAAGCTTCCCAGAATCGGACGAATCTCGACCTGTTTATTTTCAAACGGACTTTGAAGAAAGATGCGACAAGGAACCCATTGTGGGATTGATAGCGCATCCAATCGATGGAAACGAGATAGTCGCAATTGGGTTGGGTAGCCATGAGAAGAAAAAAAATCGAGCAGCTGAGAATTAATGATTAGAGTGTGAGCTTGCATATAAAGATGGAAAAAATTTTTTTTTTTACATTGGAAATATTTTCATGTTTGCAATCAGAGATTGTTTTCATTCGAATGTATGAAATTTGTAGTGTCCATCAAAGTACATCCTTGTCATCCTAGTCTCTAGTGACAGGTTCAAGCATGTTATAAATTGGCGCATCGTGGTGAGTAACAACTCTCAATGCAGGTACACCTTCATTTTAAGATTCGGCACCATTTTCAATGTCAGAATCTATTGACAGATTCAAGCATCTCTGTTATCAATTGACCATCGTGTTGGGTAACAACTTATACGGGTACCTCTCATTTTCAGATTCAGCAACACTTTCCATGTCAGAATCTGAATGCAGGTCCGATTCCGTGTCGGAAGAGATTGTCCATAAGGGTTCACCACTCAGTAAATCTCCAAAAATACGCAATGTGTATCCAGATGGAACACATCCAATAGCAGTTTTATCTCATTTACACAATTTACGACGACAAAAGGGGCATGTATTTTTACCGCTTTTAACCCATTGTTTTAAACAATTTGAATGAAACATGTGCTTACATTGACTCAGAGTGTACCATTCAAATTCAGCGCTAGTTAAACAGATGGAGCAATCGTGGCTAGGGCAAGGCTCGCTACTCAGGGAACTGGAATCGTTGGTTTCGTGTGGGTAAGGCTCGCCACTTAGAGAGCTAGAATCATTGATTTCGTGTGGGCCAGGTTCGCCGCTGAGAGAACTGGAATCGTTAAGTCTGGAACGTATCATCCTAGTAGGGATTAATTTGCTAGGTAGAAAGACTTTTTACAGTTTCCTGCTACCTTGTTGCGACTCTTAATAATGAAAGTCAATTTGACAATACTGGTATGAATGTGAATACAGTTTAAAACTTGCAAGAGTTTTTACTGAGACAAAAAAAAATTAAAAAAATTTTTTTTTTTAGAGAAATTGTTTGACTTGTTTCAGTACAATTTCTTGGAGAGTGTTTTAGTAACAACTCTTGTACCCCTCACAAGAGTCTCCTTATGACTTTCCGTCCTTACCCATGCATCCACCCAACATGAACGCTGAGATACCCATAATCGCAAAAGAATAGAGACGATTTTGGGACGGTCTTTATCCAGAGCGTTCAGATAGGATTCGGCCACTTTGAGAGCGATAAATTTAATTTCAAACATTTTCACTGGAAACTTTTCATAGATGAAACGTAGATGCAGCATAAACAACAAGAGGAGGTAGGATTCCGTGACTAAATTCACCTTTCCCTCGGGTTTTCAAAGCATCCAAACCACTTTTGAATGTCAGAGGGATTGGGTGCGGACAATGTGTCTACATTC
>BMAO01010383.1:0-15994 GCA_019973975.1 Trichonephila clavata
GGCTCGTGTGAATACGGTTTGTACTTCATTGGGTACCGTGCAGCTGGGATGTGTGTACTTATCCATTCCACAGCGTGGTCAAGCCTGCTTCGATATGTACGGTGGACCGTTTGAACATCTGGCTTTTTAAATATTTTTCAAATACTGCTGTTGATGTGTGTTTGCGATACGGTGTTTCTTCCCTGGACCTGCATACTTTGTTTTTCGTATTTTTCTCGTAAACTGGTATAATTATTTGGACATTGTTTGTGTAATCCCATCTAGGAATCTAGTTGTGCAGAATTTGAGTGCTATTTTTGTGACACTCTGTATATTCGTACTTATACATTTCTTCTCTTTCTGTATTACTTATTAGTAATGAGTGATGTAACATTTCCTGCACACAGATGTGAATCGCTTCTTTTGTGGATATTTTGTCTTGCACATCCCCCGACAACTTTTGATACCACGAGGAAAACCCTACTCCTCCCACGAACCTGATGTAGCTGGAGGATAAAGGTACCGGCAACTTCCATGAAGAGAGACTTAGAGAGGGCAAGAGTGAGACGGTTGAAAACTTTCGTAGAGACAAGACGTGACCTCCCCCTCACAAACAACAGAACTTGGATCTAATAATTCTAAGCAATATTTTTTAATTACTTCAGTACACGTACGTAAATAAACTAAATATTTAAATTACTAAATATCACACTACTTCTATTTGTCTCTAACGTCACAGTGAGCGTATTATGTCGCAGTATAAAGCAATACAAGTGCTGCTAGCAATAAGCCTTGTAATTATGAGCCATGGTCAAGTGATGTGCACTACACCTGAGTTGGCACCCCTCTCTCCGAACTTCCACTCCACCCCAACAGGAGGACATTTGAGTCACGACATATTTAAGGTGCATTAGCACCTCTACTTGGCTAGTTTTCAGGGGCACTAGGCTCATACTCATGTCACGCCAATCACGAGTTCATGACCATGACCACTGGGCTGCCACGGCAAGATCGCTCTTTATGGGTATAATACAATGCAACTTTTGTTTTATATATCTCTCAATATTCTTTGTTTTGATAAAGAAACAACTGTATACATAGTTTTTCAAAAATAATTTTCATCGTTATATATTTTCGATTAAGGGAAAAGAATAAGTTTCGGAAAAAAAATCTATAAGTTGTAATATAAATTTATATATGCTTATGGTATTTAAGCATTATTATTATACATATAGTATTAATATTATTATAGTATATTTATCACATATTATTATTTAAGAAATTCTGAAACAATGTGTTCACTTTCACCCCGCCCAAACGCATAAAATTAAAGCTTTTTTAGCTATTAAATCTATGAAATTGAAATTTAGAGTGTATTTTCTATATAGAAAGATTTGATTGATTCTAATGAAAAAAGTATCTTGTTAAAAATAAATTTCTGTACATATGATATTAAAATCAGAGAGGATATTTTGGTAAAAATAAATATTATACATAATATAAATATTTACAGTTGGGTTTTTTTGTATATTATTTCGAAATAAGAATACTATTTCATTGGTAGAAAATTTTTTAAAAACAGTATTAATGTATAATTTTTTCAGATAAATATATTTATTATTTCTATCAATTTACAAAATCACTATATGTTTTGTTTATCTGTTTTTTAGTATCTGTTTTTAGATTCAACATGAGCGCTTGCCGAATAAAGGAAAATCCATAAATTTGTCAGCGTAGATGCCACAAAAAGAATACAAACTTCCACCATTTTAAATATTTATCCGCTCGAAACCGAATGCATAAAAGGCTTATTTCTTTGTTCTTTTTTTCGTACGTTTTTTTTTTCTTTTCTCCCTATAAATAATAAGCGGCACGTTCTTTGGATTAGGGAATGGTCGAAGTAAACTTAGTTCTTCGTCAACCCTTCATCCAATTTTTTTTCTTTGTCGTGTGTGGTAAAAACTTTCAACCCTTTGTCACATCGTATGAGCTGACATGTCAGTGACGTGGGATTCTTTGTAAAGAAAATTGATTTTTATTTCTGACTGCGAAAGCGCGCATTTTTTATGTTTTTATTTTCATCGTTTTAATACTTCAGAGTTTGGAAAGTGATTTTACATGTAAATTTGTTTATTATATAACGTATTTTGAGGAATTTATGATTTAATTCCGAAAATCTACGTTAGAATTTATTGAAAGTATTGTCATTCCGTTTAAAATACTTTGAGAAGTGCTCTTTAATTATTTTCTGGAAATATAAAAAAGGGAGAATTTTGTCAGTTCTCAAAATATAGGGGAAAACTACTCACTCACTCATCACAAGATCTCCCGAATAACTATGGATACATACTTAAAATTTGGCAGGCATGCTTCTTTTGTTGAGTAAAGATCCTCTAAGAATGGGTTTTGCAGAAATTGACTCCCAAGGGTTCTGCGAGGGCGTTATAGATGAAAAATCCCGATTATGAACAATTAAACTTACAAGCTTCAAACTTGGCAATGTTTGTTTTGTTCCGTAGGGATCCACAAAGAACGAGATTGCGAATGGGGTTGTGAAGGGTTGCTTATATAAAAGTTTTCATTTTTGAACTATTAGACCTACATATTTGAAGATGGGCAAGCATGTTTCTTTTGTTGGGTAAAGATCCGCTACGAATCAGTTACGAGGACGTAAGAAATAAATGATAAAAAGAACAGAAATTCAAATCAGTCTCTTTAAATCAGAAGCGAGTCTGTAAGAATGTTCTTGAATACAGTCGAAAGCATAATGCTAGGACTTAGATATTAATAATTTGAAAAAATAATATAGAATCATATAGCATTATGAAATACCCAACGAGTGAGTGGGTAAGGCTAAATCCTTCAAAACTTCTAAATTTATTGCTTTCTAATGTCAATGGATGCATTTTTTTTAATTTCCAGTGGGGATTACAAGACAACTGCAAACAAAATGAGAAAAGAGAATATTGACAAAAAGAAGGAATAAAAATGAATAAAAATAAGGAAAGAAATACAAGCCCACAGTATAGTCTATAAATCACACATTCTGTGTCTGGCCTCCCAATATCTGCTCCACATGGAGCCAGAGCTGAGTGCACGGCAGCGTGCCAAATGAATGGCATCCATTTCTTCATTTGAGTCGCACAGTTTAGAGTGGGCAATGCCTATCATGTTTACATGTTTAGTAGCAGTCGTGGCCAGTGGCGATTCGAAATCGGCCACAGCTCTATCACTCATGGCCGTTTTGGAAATATGAAGGAGTTTGCTAAACCGCACTTTTTGATTATTCTTTTGTTTGAATTTGGTCCAGAAGTGTGTTCTCTGTAGTACTTCTTTATGATTCTTTGGAACTATAAAAAGGAACTGTATTGTTAGAATGATTTTTGTCCTCTTCTTCGCCAAGCAATCGGCATTTTCATTTCCATCAATGCCAGAGTGCGATGGAATCCATTGCATGTCAATGTGGAGAACTCGTAGAGAAAAGCACTGAAGGCGACAATGTGCGACGTAGTAGATCACTTAGCCGTAATAATTTATGTTTCCAGGGTTACACATCGAGGAGGTGGATCTACATTGCACTCCATGGATATGAATTATATGAAAAGCAAATAAGCATCATTGATCTATTTATAATGCTAAGTAGATCGGGGTTCGAGGATTTTATGTAAGTCTCATGAGCAAGTCAGTTCTTCAGGAGCGATGGAAATTATTGCAAAAAAAACAATCCTTGAAATACAGGATACAGTACTCTTAAATTCGCTTACTAAATCTCAGAAGGTCTTCACACCTTCTACGGCGCTCAGACACAACTATCTGTGTCTAAAATACAAGTGTGTTTAAAGATTATTCGCAAGAACTCATTGGTTCTATTCGAAATAGTCACTCATCGCTGGTCGACTCTTCACGGTCAAATCAATACCAACTAATCGCTAATCAAAACAATACTGACTCAGTTTCGACAAGCGACTCTCCATTTATTAGCCTTACGTATATTTCGAGAAAAATCCGCTCACGTCACCGATCGTGATATTAGTAGATTTCTCCATTAATTTCCAGAAGCTTTCATATAGTCGACAATTCGCCTAAAATGATGCCAACCTGGCTCTATTACCAAGATTTCACCAAGCTTTCATTAACTTGCCATTATATTGTAAGGAACGGCGTTGCCTGCGAATATTACAATTTTAACAAAAATAATGCAACAGAAAGCAATAAAAGACGTATAACACATCCAGAAATAAATTATTTACGCAATTTTAAGTATTCAATATACAAAATTCTCAACAATATTTTCAGATTAAAAAAAAAAACTATAATTTTTTTTTAACTAACTAAAGTTTGAATTATCTTTAATCGATTCTCTTGCTCTCAAGTTTTAGTCTTAAAATTAATTTTATTCAATTTTTAATAATTTAAATCTTGCAAAACTCACTGTTTTGAAAAAAAAAAATCCTTCATATTTATTTTATTTAATTAAACTGGCTACAATTCTAATGATTATTCTAGTATTTGTAATCCAATCAAAACAAAATAAGGTAAAAGTAATGACACTGTATTGAAGAAATCAGAGCTTTTCTAAATACTTAAAAATTCTAATTTCATTTTCTTTTTAAAATGTAAATTTTTGATGATTTATTTAGTTTAAAATGTATTAGCATTTTTACCTAAAAAAATTTTTTTCATGTGTTCTTAAAATTTTCGAATGTATTAAATTTAGAATTTTTTTCTCATTGTATGTTACAATTATTTAAAAAACAGAAGCAAACCTTTATGTTTCCAAATGAATATTTAACATATGTGATTATAAAAAATTTGTGAAAATAAATATGCAAAATACTCAAAAAGAAAATTAAATTTATAGAATATAATTAAGTACACATATATTATAAAAAAAAGTCACAAGAAATGCGGATTTTACAAAAATACCGCATTTCTTGTGACTTTCAAAACTTCACTTTGAGAACATGTAAACATATTTTCTAAGAGTTAAAAATATAAAAAGGTCTTCCTTTAATCTTAATTGATTACCAACCCAGAATTTTCTGCTAATTTTGAACACCCTGATAATGAATCGGTTTCTTTAAAGCATGGACAATGGGCATCTTTGTTAGAAGAGATGACGAAAGCCATTCATTAAGACTATCTTCATCTGTCATTTGTCGATTCCCGTTGTTCATTCATAAAGTCTTATTCACTTACGGCAGTCGCGTCTCTTATCTCACTCCTTTCAACATTTCACCTCACTAGAGATTTATCAGCGGCAAAAATATTGATTGGTGTAACAGTTGATCTGTCAGCAAGAGATGTATGCGAATTTTTTTGTTGATTAATTACTTCGTTATCGGTCGGAATCAAATGTGTAAACAGTGACTCTTCTTGACTGCTTCATCATTACAAGGTTCCTTACATGCGTGTTGCTTATGGATTAAACATCTTAACGATTTTTACACAATCTGGTGGTGGATTTGAAATGAATGAAGCTTTAGTCCTAGCTAGCAACCAAAAAAATCTGAACTAAGAGACGGCTTTTTAACCTAGTTAGAATCTAGAAAGTTTGCGCGACTTTATTAGACGTACACTCGCATTTCTCTCACTTCTGCCAAAGTTCGATAATGCACTGCTTAAGTATATCGTAATCCTTACATTCAGTTGTTAATAACACGTGCATTCTAAATTGTATTGATATTCGGCTTAGCAATATCAATCATCTAAATAGTATTATATCAATTATTCTATTATAATACTGACTCATAGTATAGTGTATAACGTTAGCCAGCATCTGATACTATAGCATTGTTTTTTATCAGCGGGATACTATAGCAGAGTCTCGTAAATAGTGTAACCAGCTTTTGACTATTGTAAATCGTGAAGTTTATTTATTGCAATCAAATAATGATAAAAATATAGAGAAATATTTTGATTATACAAAGGAAGTTGATATATTTTTTACTGTAAATTTGTAATTGGCTACTACCAAACAGGATTATTTAGTTGGTTCACAAAATATCCAGTTTATCTCAATGACTTGGAATATCGAAAAAATTATTTCATCAAGTAGTAGAAGAGAAATTAGAGGGATATTAAAGCATATTTATTTAAAGTATAACTAAATTTCTTAGATTGAACAATTTCCGATTTGTTGGAAAGATGGATCTCTGCATATATTTTTACCGTTTTGAAAAAATCCGGTTCTTCTTAACCGTCTTTATAGTCTATCAAATTATTGAATATGTCACTGCCATTGAAAGTTTCGACTTCAATCAAATGCGTGCTGCTAGTGCGTTGATTGAAAGCAACTGAACGTGCATTGTCGAGAGACTGTTTATAACCGATGAACAGAGCTTCTTGAATTGTATATAAGTATGTACATTGATAGAAAACATTGTAGTGGCGCCAGAGTCGTTGAAATTCACATGTCGCATAAAAAGATCGCACAAAAAAAATCATACAAAAATAAAACCGCATGAAAAAGGACCGCACAAAAACAGGTTCTACTGTACTCTGAAATATTCCGATTTAAATATAATTAGTATGCAGATATTTTTGCTTTTTGGTTCTTTGAAATATTACACAGTATTTAGGATCTTTTTTTGGGTTCTTCTTGTGACCAGGATAGCGAAGTCATTTTGATCACGAACCCAGCGTATCATGACTGCAACTGAAGACCCACCTGATGCACATTAAATCTGTCTAGACTCGAAGTCTTCCCGTTCGCGTGGTGTGATTGTTTAGAGAGGGGGTCCCAGCTCAGGTGTCGCTCTCGTCACTTGTCTGAAGCTCAAAATTACGAGGTACATCCCCAATAGCCCTCGTTTTGTTTTATAGTGCGTCATTGATTCACTTTGGATTTTTCTTGTGTACTCTCCTTGATTGGATGTGTAATCCCAAAAAATTCGTCCATAAAGTAAAGAGCAATCCCAAGTAACTTCATAAAAGACTCTTCAAAATGTATGCCAATAAAATGTTTTATTTCAGGCCAATTATGGTTTACTAACCGATTTGTCCGAAAATAATCAAGCCCTAATCTTGATGTTTGGAAATTGTTATGATTGAATTGTTATTTGACTTGGCGTTTTCAAAATGTTGCCTACAATTTAATTGCCATTAAAGAAAACGTAAATCCCGTAGATACTGTTTAATTTCCTTCCCATCCAGTGTAAATGAATTTTTACCATCCAAATGAGAAAATTAAATAAAATGGCTTTCTTTTCCATAAAATATGCCATTCAGTTAAAATTTCATATTTTTTAATGATTTCTAATCTAATCAATCTTTAAAACCATTTACTTAAAATGTTGCTTAGTACATATATTATAATTTAATTTTCTGGTGTTTTTTTTATCTAAATACTTTATTCGGTATTTGCGTTTTATACCGTCGACCAATTCGTCAAATGAAAAGACACCGCCTAGTGCTGCGATATGCAGCCAATCGTGAAAAACTTTTCCCACACATGTGCACTAACACTATAATCTTGCTCATGCGTACGATAACAGAATTTGGCGATATATTTTGAAATGGCGAAATCGGTTGATGGTTTAATATGTAAGCGAATATCCTTTATTCCTATAAGTAGCGCACACGAAAAATTTTCAAAGGGAAGGGTCCATGTTCGAAAGTTCCCCAACTCGTATCATACCTCAAGACAACACCAATTGATTCTTCTGATTTTGTTAACAAAAAAACAGTAAATTATTGGATTAGTAATTAGCATTAATTAATAAAATAAATTGTTAATTACAAGTACTCAATAAATTTTACGTTCTATATATGTAAGATTATCATCAGTTGAAAAAAACTCAAGGGCTTTGGGGAGTATCCGGATCTCTAGGATCCCCCCCCCCCTTGTGTGCGACACTGATTCCTATTCCTTATTGTAGTTTTTCTTTGGAATTGATTGATTTACTCTGCTTTAAATCTAAGTTCGAAAAGAGACTGGCGAGACATCAGTCTGTGATTTTTTTCCTTTAATCGAGCCTCTGTTAACAACTCTTCAGAAGAATAACAAAAAATAAGCTTATAAGTTAGAGTAGCGTTTTAATTATATAAATAGGAGATCTATTTTGCTAGCTGTAACTATAGTGGAATCGAGCCAACATTTATGCTTTCCTTACCAATTGTCAGCTTCATATAAACAGAATTACTATATCTGTCACATGTTCTCTTTACGCAATTAATCTCTGTCGTCGGTTCTCGATTGCTTAGTTAGCAGACTTATATCGAACAATTAGAAGATAAATTTTGTTCTAGTTCCAAGAAACTATTTGAATGAATTTCGGATTCATTGATTAGAAATAGAGATGATTGAACTAACTAAAATCATGTAAAATGATAAAGTCAAATCAGGGGCGAATTTCACAATATAATCGTTTTGTAATTAGGTTTGTTCATACAGATATTACTCGATTTCAAATGCGATTGTTCCAGGTTTTTAAAACGCGTTAATTGTTGTTTAATCGTAATCCTAATGTAAAATTAGTGTTGCATTTTTGGAGAAAGACAAGGTGTGTGTTAACTTTTGAATGTTTTACGGATGAACTATAAATTATATTCCGTGGCGTTCGTAATCGAAACTTAATTAATTGCTTTTTGGATACACTGCATAGTGTAGGTTCCGTCCGTAGTGCAGTGGTTATGGTTGAGGCTTACTTAAAGAGGGAAGTCGAAACCTAATTCCGTGTAAACGACCACTCATGCAAAATAATTAGTGTTTCTCCACGTTAATTAGAATTTGAAGTTAGCAGTATTACCCTAGCCGTTGTAGTAAGTATAATAGTTTGGCTCGAATTTTTTTTTCGGAATTTCAAGACCTACCTATGTTGAAAAGATGTTCTCTGGTATATAGCTGAAGGAAATAATAAAATAAAAAAATTATTTTTATATTTAAGTACTGCTACAAGAAAAATGAAATGTAGGTATTTGAGTTTTTTTATGGAAAAATGTCGAAGTCATTTTTTATTAAAGAAAAATGGGTGATTTAGTACTTTTTAACATTTACCTGTGATGAGACGACGCCTACTAAATAGTTACAAGAAAAAAACATTTGGTACATTTAACAGTTTTTTTAGCATTAAATTTTTTTAAAAAAATCTACTGTCGAAATTGTAGTGCACGATGAAACGAAACACAGAAAAAAAACTTGGATAGGACTGGTTCGACAATGCGGGAGAGATTTAGGATTGTGAATTACTGCAATGCATATTGTACTACTCCCTATTGAGTACTCAGTTCTCCATAATCATTTTTTAAAATTTATATTGCAGAAAAATAATTTTTTTTGAGTTTTAAATCATCTAACCAGAAGTTTTTTTCCTTCCAAAAACGCAATCCCTTTGGGGGTGCTGCGGTCTTCATCAAGGGACCCGTTTATCGTTAGGGAACTAGTGGTCACGTAGTTTCGGCCAACGGTCATGTAGTTCCGCGTTCTCTGACGCTTATGTTCTAAAGTAAGTCAACCTCTGACCTCCCTATATCCAGCCGACAGAGAGGTGACCGGCGCAGTTTCCTCGCCAATCTTCGGCTTCAAAGTCCACCGCGTAAGGGTGACTAGGACCAATGGACGGATAATAATTCCGGCTTGTCCAATCAAAAATGATTCTGCATCACGTGAGGCTTGGAAGGGCGTGACGTATTCGATCTTTAAAAAGACAAGAAAAGAGGAAACCAAGGAGCTTCACAGACGCTAGAGATAACTCCGATACTCTACGACGCTTCTACACACTCCAATTGACTTCCAGATTTGCTTGGACTGTTACACACAGGGGCGTAGCTGCCAGCGTATCTGCCGTATCAATGATACGGGGCCCCCAAGCTACAGGGGCCCCAACATGTGTAGATACAGTCACACTAAAAAGGCTCCCATACCTAAAAAGGGCCCCGAAAGAATTTTGATACAGGGCCCCCTAAGAGCTAGCTGCGCCAGTGCTTTTACACTTACTGTGACCTATCACAAGTCCCCTATCAACGAACATGTCAATATCGTCCTACTGCAGCCTTTCACAATAGTGATTTAGCCTTAACAGCGACCTTAACAACCCTGCTTCTCAACAGTGGCAATATTAATTTCTGAAATTATTTTTCTCTTAATATCCACACCGCAGAACATCTTTTTCGTTTTGATAGTTTTCAATTAATAACAATTTCTTTTGCTCCATATAACCGCAATCCACCCTAATGTGCTAAAGGTCGTTCGCACTTTATGGAAACGATTCTGTAATTCATTTTCTCGTTTGCATTTTGATATAAAACTTTGGCAACTTCAGAATAATCGTTTCTTTTCTTTTGATTGGAATGTAAATTAAAAAATTTATTTTAAAAATGGCTCCTAAAAATTATATATAGCTCTAAGGTTACATAATAACGCTTTCCAAGGAGAAATATTCGTATCAACAACTTAGAAAGCGGTGTAAAAATCTCGGTTATTGCATTTCAATCAAAGGTATTTATAATAAATAAAATTTGAAAGGGAAAAAGCGTCTACAGAAAGTAAAATTGAAAACATGACGAGGAAACTTCATCCTAAGACTGCTCAAATGATGAAAGTGAAGTCTCTGATCCTAAAAGAAAATCCGCCGACTCAAAGATTATTGCATCGGAACTAGGAATGTCTACTGGAACTGTAATTAAAATAATTCATGATGGTTTAAAGTTGAAACAGGTGTTTAAACCTACAGTTCGTCTCTTTTTTTAAAAAAAAACATATTGCTAAAAAAAAATCAAAGTGTAGAAAATTATGTGAAAAACACCTAGCTGCTGAAAAATGGAAATTTGTGGTAACACTCGATGAGGTATGGATATATTTAAGTAAATGTAGTAAAAGAAGATATATTTTTTATTGCTCAACTGACGCGAATGACTGTACGAAATGGCTTCGTCAGTGTACAGTAAATTTCCCAAAGGGATTCATGATAATTATAGGATTTTCTAACAATGGAAAATTAAAAATCATAAAAGTCTCAAGTAAAGCTCAAATTTATTAATTCTACTACCAGCAGTACATTTCAGAACCAATTTTTGAAGAAGAATTCCATCTTTATGTGGAAAGTACGTTGATAAAGCTGATAGACAAGCTCTAGTCACACGCTTAAGTCAACCGCCACTTATTTAGCAAAGAAAGAATCAGAAACAGGGATAAGTGTATACCATTTGATGAAATACGTGTAAAATCTCCCCCCCCCCTACGCTTCTGCATGGACTTTTGTGCTTCGTTTTATTAAAACGAGTCTTAAGAAAACGATATCCAGAACTCTAAATGTTCAAGAGGATTGGAGTAAAATTTTCATGACAGTACTAAGAAAAAGCTTACTTTCATGAGCTAAAGCTATTGTCAAAAATCATGGCTATCAGATAGAAACCAAATTCCACAAAAAATATGGTATTTGTTGATAAAAAATTAATTACCAAACTCGTTTCCGTAGAGTGTGAACGATCTTCTGTATAACTCGTCACAAGAAGCAAAAAGGACGACTTGGAAAATTTCTTATAAAATTGTTTTTCAGATTGGATTTTTGAGTAATATGTGTTTGTATCAAAAAATTCTTTTATTAAAAAAAGTCAATCAAAACTTTTATAAATAATTTATATACACCCTTACATTGAGTTAACAATATAACGCAATATTCTCTAACGTCAACAATTTATTTTCTAAAGAAAGTAATCAACCATATTACATCATTTTTTCCAGATATAAATCTAGCGCAGTATAATCATAGTTATTACTGGATAAAATGGGAAATAACCATTTACTGATATAACTGCTAAGAATTGAAGTGAAGAGAAATAAATGACTGGGAGGCGTTTACAATCCGATATATATTTCAAAAAAAATATACCAAAGAATATATTCTCAATTTGGCGAAGACACACAACGTCTTTATATCTGCTAAAACCTTGTGTCATTTTTGATGACTGTCGACACGATAAAACTTCGCCAAATCTTCCGTTTCTCGTCTATGAATAGAACAATCTTTTCGTCACATGCGGAGTGACGGTTCTTTTGATTCTTTAGAGATGTCTTGCCTTTCTGTTTTCCTGTTTTATTTTTGGCGAGATTTTCTACAATCCGATTGAGATCTTAAACATCTGTCTTTTAATATATATGTTTTTTACTTCAAAAGATAGCTTTCTCTTTGACTAGATATTAAAATCTTTAGACTTATGAAGTCGATGGGAAATATGTATTATATCGATTATAGTATAATAATATTTTCTGTAATAATTATATTAATATATTATTACTGTAATTGAAATGCAATGAAGAGAGAAAGACATATTTTTCAAAACATTTTTCTTTTATGAAATATTTTCTATAATAATAATAATTTTGCTTAAATATGGCTAAGGCTTCTCCAAAGAGCCTGAACTTGGAAAAATTCAGTCAAGTGTTTTGAAAAATTCACATTTTTTTCAGAGTTACCATGAATTTAATTAATAACCAGTGTTTTCTGTTAAGCTTCTCTACTCTAATGTATTAAAATATAAAATATGATCCACTTTTAATTATATTTTTCAAAAACACTTGTTCCGACTCTTTAGTATATAGGCAAAACTTATTATTATAGATGCATTTTCTTTAATGGAAGACTTTTGAAAAAAAACTAATTCTTTCCTCATTTTTTTGCCAAAAAATTGCATTAAAATAATTTATTATTTTAATACCATTCTTAATCAATTTATAAATATATTTATTCTAATCCAGATGACACTAAGTATGAAAAAATTATTTCCTCAAATATAATAATTTTTTTAATATACAACTAATGATAATAGCTTAGGTAAATAAATTTATTATATAAGACGTTTAAGTAAAATATTGCTTCTTTAATTAACGACTTATTGGTATGAATTACTCCATAACTACATTGCCTTTTATTGAATATTTTCGATTAATTTTCGAAAATCCAATTTGTTACTGAAAACTTTCATCTTTAGCTTTTTCTGAAATATTTTTATGAATTCTGAAGTAGTATGTCAATTCTTAATTTCTAAATTTTCTGCAAAACATGAAATGTGCTAAATTTGTCAAGTATTCATGAATTATTTCTATATAAAATTTAATTTTACTTGTAAACTGATGAATTTAAAATCAGAAATGTGCAGTGATTGTTCATTTGTTAGCTGATGTGTGGTATGAATGTGTGAATCTTAATATTGATTTAGTGATTTTTCTGTATATATTACTTTATTGGAGGGGGGGGGGAGGTAAGCAACTTTTTTATTACTGAGGTTTCAACAAAGGTTTCAAAAACATTGAAGATGCATTGCTTGTATATTGAGTAAAAATAAATAAATAAAGGGATTTATTTCATTTTCCATACCAAGCATTGTGATCAATCAGCAAAATAATTATTTCATGCATATTCATGCAAAATAAACTTTATATTTGCACATGTTTATTATCTATAAATTGAAAATTAAAAATATACCAATAAAAATCACATTTATATTATTCTGTACTTCAAGTAAATAAAATTTTTTTTTCATAAAACTGGGATAGTTATGAATGAATAAAAGAAAATTAATTAATTTGAAATAAATTAATGTATAAACTGTTCGTGAATGGCAAAATATTTGCAAAATATTGAAAACTGACGAGTGTACTAATTGAAATTCTAAGGTTTATGATTGAAATTATCTGAGAGCACAATTATTCTGGGAGAATTTTTTTTAAAAAAGTTCGATAGGACGTGAAGACTTAACAAATTATCAAAATAAGAGTAAAAATTTAAGGAATTTTAAACCCAAAAGTCATTAACAAATACATCACTGTTATCGTTTTTATAAAAACAACCCAAATCTAACAGAAAAGTTTTTAGACTTTAAAACACCATTTTATACTTTTGAGTTATTTTCAAATACTCTACATACGCAAATATGTTGATGTGAGCTTTATAGTAAATACACGATCTCAAAGAACATTAAAATGCATCCATTAAAACTCTTAAAAATGCATGAGATACGGTTTCGATTCCCGGAAGAGAAAGTAAAAATCTTATAGATTAAGTATGCATGTCTTTTTACTATCACAACATTCACTGGTATATTCATACTGAAAAGATTGATTGCCGCTTTTTAGCTTTACAAATCGTACAAATCCTCCCATCAGCTTGCCTGCATTTATGAATCTCATCTTGGTTCTTGGCTCGCACGAGAAAGCCTAATGACCACTGTCCGTTCATCCATCATTCGATCCGAAGAGTAGTATAAAAGGGACTGATGGACTCCCTCTACGGGGTTCCAGCGATCACTTTTCTGTGGGGGAATATTATCTTCTGAATTACTCCAAAGGAGGGGAAGGTTCTCTTGGGTATAGGGACATTCAATTTAATTATAAGGTAAAGTGCATCAAATAGTGTAGATTGGTTGAGGATTATTTTCGTTTCGGGAATATTGTTTGAAAGAAAATGTTAATTATATATATATATATAATACTGTTTGGCTGAAATATGCGCTATTTACTTTGTTAAGAAGTAAATAGAAGTTCCTGCGAAATTTGTGTTCCTGTTTTATATTTGATAGATTCTTTAAAATCCATCGATAAGGAAATGGATATTTTCCTGTTTTCAGAATCATTAAAAGGAGTCTCAGGGGTATTAATTTTCTCCGAAGGCTAAAAATATAAGCAATTTTCAAATGCATATAACTCTTTGAAATTAAAATTAAATAATTCTAATCTCTTACACCTTATTTATAAAGGAATAAGGCTTCAAAAAAGTGTAAAATGTTTAAAAATATAACCATGATTTTATAAATTATAAGCATATGAAAATAAGAAACATTCCTGTTATAAATATTAAATATTCTTCACATTGCACGTGCTATTTTCTAAAATAGTATCTCTAATTACTAGAAATAAGTTGATTTATAAAGTTAAATGTATGAATATATACATATATACATACATATATCTTTATTACACTGCAGCTATTTTTATATAAATAGAATAATAAATTTTATTTTTTTTTAAAAATTAAAAAAATTACATTAAATTTTTTTAAAAATAATTTCAATATTTTGAAATAAGAAAGATGTATAGTAATACTAAAATTAGGTAGGGTTTAAAAAGTGTGTTACATTTTATAATTCTACAAAGTTTTATTCATCAAAGGCTACTGTTTTAGAAAATAGCACGTGCAATGTGAAGAATATTTAATATTTATAACAGGAATGATTCTTATTTTCATGTGCTTATAATTTATAAAATTATGATTATATTTTAAACATTTTGTGCTTTTTCGAAACATTTCATTATAAATAATGTGTAAAATTTTCGAATTATTTAATTTTAATTTCAAATATTTATATCTGTTTGAAAATTGTTTATATTTTCAGCCCTCCAGATAAAATTAACACCTCTGACATACCTTATGATTTATTCGAAAGGGTCTAAAAGTTTGATCAATTGGCCGCATATAATTAATTGCAAGTTATTTTATTAATATGTCGATATGGCTTATGCACAGTTTTATTGGGATTATCTGCGGATGGGAGCTCAAAATTATTATCTTTCTATATACTCATTTCAAACATATTATTCTAAAGGAAACAATTTGTTATTTAATTTTTTTTAATGTTACAAATTCCGAAATGAATTTAAATTTTACAATTTGGTAGTAAAACATTAATTTTATGATGTTCATAATTATTAATGAATATGTGATAAGATTTTCCACTTTATCACGTTTTAGAAGCAAGGCGAGGAGTTTGGAGAAATCATTGTCAGATGTAAAATAAATCAAACGTATATTGTTCATTTTGATTTCTGTTTCGTAACGTCACACTTCGAAGATATTCAATATCTATTGGTGACGAACTTCATAATGTTGGACCTTGTGACCACTCTAAATAAATGTACATGTGTTTTTTCCAGAATTCAAAAATAAATTGTAATGATAAAGAAAAAACTATTTTGTTTGTCACATACATTATTAATAAACAATTTTAAGATATTGCTTACGTATCCTGCAGTATATTTACCATCTTTTCTAACTATAAAATTGCATTTTTTAGACATTTT
>BMAO01010384.1:0-38702 GCA_019973975.1 Trichonephila clavata
GAATATTACACCACTCATCAAGCAATGGCCCTCCGAAGTTCCGGTAGACAGGTGGGAGGGGGTTAACGGGCTGAAATTCGTCGGCCAAGCATATCCCACACATGCTCTATTGGATTCAAGTCCGGTAAGTAAGCTGGCCAATCCATACGGGTGATATCCTCCGATTGAAGGCATTCGTCTACAATGTTTGCACGGTGAGGACGGGCGTGTCATCCATAAACAGAAATTCAGCACCCATGGCCCCCGAAACAAACGTACATGTTGTTCCAGAATGACATCCGATAGATGTGGCCTGTCATCGTTACACTCTGAACATGCAGGTCAGTTCTGGAACCAAGAATAATTCCTCCCCAAACGAGCCATCCTGCACCACCGTAACGGTGTCGTTTAATGGTGTTCTCTTGGTGGTAACGGGTACCTGGCGCTCTCCATATGAAAGTCCGGCGAGAATCAGACTGCAAACTAAACCTGGACTCGTCGGAAAACATCACACAAGACCACTGTTGCGGTGTCCCAATGCATGCGCTCTACTCCAGGTTAATCGCAGGCGACAGTGAGTTGCGGTAAGGGGAACACATCTGACAGGCCTACGAGCATATAGACCAATGTGCCCTAAGCGTCTGTACACGGTCTGCCTTGAAACTGTCGTACCGGTAGCTGAAGAGAGCTGACGAGATAGGTCTGATGCTGTGCTCCGTCTGTTTCTTTTGGCAGTAACTGCCAAATACCGGTCCTCATTCGGCGTTGTAACTCGGGGGCGACCTGTGCTGTAACATCTACTCACATTACCATCATCTTGGAATCGTTGCCAAAGCCTGGAGATGACACTCTGGGTGATTCCAAGTTCCTCGGATACTTCCAGCTGGGTACGTCCACATTCCAGTCGTCCGATAATTTACCACGTAAAAAATCATCCAAATGCTTCTTTGTGCCATAACTATGCGGTTATTGCACTGAAAGGCTTTTAAAGCGCTTGTGAACAATTTTACTTCTTTGCCACCATTCCTTATATACCCCCTCTTACACTCTCGTCATTGTGACGTACTATCCGCCATCTGGTGGTTTCCTGTAATTTGCATATTCTTCTTCAAGATGTGTGTGATAATTCTACAGGTGAAATTTTTATTTTAGAGTTCAATTTCTGTGTGATTCTGATTTATCCTAAATTTATGGACATGATGTAGTTTGACCTAAATTAAAAATAATAAGCAACTATTTGAAAAGTAGCTGAAAAATATAATATCAAGAGAATTGATCACATAGAATGTTAGGACAATGTGTATCCACAACCTAAGGTGAGAGGGACGCATATGTCTCGATAATAAAAACGGAAGTAAAGATTTGCCACTTAAAAGTTTATTAGAGGTAATCCGCTTCGTGAGTTACTTATCTGGCCTTAGATTTAAGGATGAATCCAAGTTTATTCAGCGATATTTTCCAAAAACTAATCTATTTACATTCGTATAGTATGGAATGAGCTGCCACAACTCTTCAAAAACGCAGGAGTTGTAAAATGTACGTTAGTTCCATCTATGTTCTGTGAAGTGAAATACCTTAAAAATATAGGCAGGACTGGTGGGAAAGTCTCCAATTAGACGGAGAAGCTTTACTGTCCCAAAAGAATTTTTTGAAATTTGCGTTGGATTTATGTGTCCTGTTAGGCTCGAAAGGGTTAATATTATAAACTGCACCTATTATCAATACATGTATTATATTTTGTATATGACAAGCCTAAGGAGAAGTCACTAGTAATTACTAAACTTGGTTTTAATTTAGTATTGATAAACCAATTATTAAATACTTATTACCGCACTGATATATTTATAAGTATCTTATCGGTGGTTTGAACTCGGTACCTTCCGATTCGTAAGCGCGTAACTTACCACTAGACAAAAGTGATCACCCCTGACCGGAGGCTGTTACTGGCTTATTTAGATTCCGCCACAGTTATAAACATTTTTATTATTAACTAATGTATTGTAAAAAATAATAATGGCTGTAGTCTGATTGCTGGTATTCATGCGACTGTGTTGAAAAAAACTATCACTCGCTTCCCATGATTTTGAATGGTGATTTTAAAGTTAACTTTAGTTTGCTAGAAGCCGAGCAACTCATAGATTTTTTTGAATGATGAACTCAAGATCGAAATGAACACAAATCGAAATGTTTCGACAACTAACAGTGGTACTGTTATTGACGCTATTTTTCAACGGTTTCCAAGTACTTTGAAAACACAAGAAATGTGTCATATTTTAGTTATCATAAATTATCATTACCGCTCCTCCCCTAATTGAACAAGAATAATTATTTTGATAAAAAATTGCATTACTCCTTGTGTTAATTAAATAAAATTTTCATTAAAGATATAATTATTCCATAGAAAATTATTTCCAATCATACTCGATCAATTTTTTTCAGGATTTAAGTTGCTATTGCGAATTTACCACGATTGCATGTCAGATGTACACATCGTATGCGACTACTGTAAAGCTCGTTTCTTTTGTTTTTATTCTTTATAACTAAACACCATACAATTACCACCTTCACCACACACAAAAAAAAAAAATGCGAAGGAAAAGCATTTTAGAATTATGGACAAACTGCATCCCCTTTTCAGAATATTAGCACTAAAAATACACCTGAGAATTAAAAATAAGCTTAAATCAAAGAAAGAAAGAAAATAGTGCCCATACAGCAAACAGGTAAGCCGCTTAAGGGGTTAATACAAATTTAATAATTTAACAATTCAACTTTCATTTAATATGATAAAGTGATACGCAGTTTAATTCATTCAATTTCAGAAAAATCATACGTTGTTTCGTTTTTATGCTGCTACAAAATTTTCAAAATAAAGCTAAAATATATTGAAAAACATGGTAAATTTATTCAATAATGTATAAATTAGCATTAGCCACAGCGTATGAATCGATGTCAAAAACTTATATTTCTTACCATATGATAAGAACAGAACAAACAGAGTCTTTTTTCAAACAGAAATCTTGATAGAAGACCTGTATTTAAGCATATGTAATATACATCCAATTAATTTTACGAATCAATTCTAAATATAGTACTATAAAACAAAGAATCCGATATTGTTTGAGGTATTTCCGTTAAGAATTATGTCTATATGACCTTAGTCTTAACTCCGAAACAACAGGAAAGTTGTAAATCATTAATTAATAGGTAGGAAAAAAGATGTCAATATTACGGAAATTGCAAAATCTTATTTTCAAATATTGATCAAGAAATTGTATGATGTGCGTTCCAATTATAAGTATTCGACCAAAAGTTGTGATAAAAATATATACTATATGTAAGTAAGTTTTCTTTTAAATCAGTTAATTCTGTTTTTTTACAACATTTTGCAATTTTAAAGACACACTGATTATGTTTATTATGTTCTAGTAAAGTTTGAAATAAATTTATGTGATATATGCAAGACATAATATTTTCGTGTATTCCTTACTTCATGGTTTTAATTAACATAAATATTATTCAATAATTTCTATAAATATGGAATATTACATACGTTAAAGAAAATTTACTAATAGCTTTTAAATACGAAATGCAATTGTAGAGTTTTCTTAAAAATAGGTCTTAATGATTTTCCTTTTTAAATTTTAAGAATTCTTCTTTTAAAATTTTATTCATGTATATATGTGTGTGTATAATATCCCCCCCCTTTCATTCTATAAAGAAGTTAATTCAATTTTATTGTGTTTATTTAATTAGTTTTATCCCATTTTTGAAATAAATATTGATTATTTCATGTGGTAATATTAAGTAAATAGATAATTTATTTCCTTGCAATCAACAGTTTACGTAAGATCAAAAATTTTATGGTATTTTAATTGATATGCTAAAAAACATATTAGAATATTAAATTCATATACTGTATACAAACGTGTTTACTAAAAACTTTATAAAAATTGAAATATAAAAGTATTTTAAAAATTAAAGATTACAAATAATAAAAAAATTAAATGCTTAAACGGGTAATTGCTAAATCTACTTATTTATAAAATAATTTATAAAAAAGTAGAAAAATAATTTAACTTTATATAAATAATTGGTTATACTCATTTTAGGCAATGTTTTTAAATAGTGTTTTTTAAATTATTCTTTTTTTTAGTTCCATGCGCTTGCTTAAATATTGAAATAAAAACTCAAATGATCTACACTAATCAATAATTTAAGATTTATTTTTTAATAGTTCTTAAGCGTTTTGAACGTTTTGAATAAGGTAAAAAAATAACAAGCATACATACATGTCTTAAAATTAAAAAAAATCATTTCAATTTATTATTTTTACACTATTTTGGGGAATAGTGTTTGTTATAATAACTAGGGTTTGCAGCCCGGTATCCCGAAATCCTGGGATTTAATTTTTGTCTAAATTATATTAAAAAAGTTTTTTTCACATAAAAATTTTCTAAGAATTTAATTTTTTAAAAATTTATGTTTTGTTTATGAAATATGTACGTAAATTTTTTATTTGTGCAAATATAAGTGTTATGGGTAAAAAAAAATATATGCACAGCTTTTAATTCACGTATGGGAGAACGTCGGATAGATCTAAGTGGCCCACTGCAATGCTTACACAATAATATAAGCAACATCTCAAGAATAGATTTGGTCCCAGTTCCTTCTTCAATTAAATGCCCTTAAATTATAGCAGACCTGCTTGAAAGACCTGAGACACTTCAAATTCCATTGCCTTTCTAACAGTTCATGCAAGTGGATCTTCAATTTCAAATGAGTAACACTTGAATTTGATTCACATTCTGATTCAATAACTGGATCAATTTATGTACAAAAACCATTAAGTGTAGCAGAAGAGCTAAATAAAGTTATCAAAGAGGTATATGCAACAATGCAGTCTATTAGATTTGAGACACTGTCATCAAAAATTCAGAAAGAAATGTCTCTTTTTTGAAAATGGAGGAAGACGTGGTGACTACCTGAAAAGAACATACTCCTATTTAATGGCGATAATAGAATCTGAACGTGCATTTTCTTCGGCAGGACAATTTGTAACAAAAATAAGAAACCACTTCAACGATGAAACGCATGAGGAGCTGTGTTTTTATAAGCTTATTTACAGAAACACAAGAAATGATGAAATTGCTTTTAGTTAAAATTTCATTATGTACTATTTTTATTTGTTTTTTTATGATGAATTAGCTTTTTTTCATTTCTTTCATTAAAATAATAGTAAACCAATTTCTAATTATATTTTCAGTTTTATTATCTAATTTCAACTATGCTAATATGTAAGTATTTTTAATAAATAGTCCAATCCTAATCCCGGGATTTGGATAATGCAATTCCGAAATCCCGCGATTGAAAATATGACACAGGATTACAAACTCTAATGATAACAAAATGCTAATTTTTTTAATGCATAGGGAAAATTTTGTTAGAGAGATGAAATAAACAGAGAAAAACTTAAATCGCTTCGAATAAGTTTTAAAATTTCTGAGACAAACACCCTAAAAATGTCAATTGAATAATAATATAAAAACAATATATCTCAGTATTATTCATAAATATTTTTTAATTTTCAAATTTTATATATATACTCTAAGTTATATATATATAACAATTGAGTGTTGTATAAAATAGTTTCTAGTGTATTATATTTAGGTATACAAATATAAAATTGCTTTCACAATTAATGATCTGTCATTGAACTTATGATATTTTGGAAAGCATTGTGTATTTCATTTAGCCACTTACACTAAATTGCAGTTTCTTCTGCTCAACATATCTTATTCCAACCTCCAAAATGTAGTCTGATTACTACCTTAATATAACTTGTTGCAGCATTATTTCAAATCAATCAATCCAAAAATATATTGCATTCGATGTGAAATTATTTGTTACTCTGTAAAATTGTTTGTTACATAGTTAAATTGAATCAAAAGACATTGATCTGAATATATAATCAACAAAAATAAAGTAAGCAAAAAACTCGATTTTTACATATATGTAAAAATACATATATACTACACATATATAAAAACACATAAATACATATATACAGTCGACTCTCGATAATTCAAACCTTCGATAATACGAACCTCTCGCTAATTCGAAGTATATGCTTAGCCCCTTGAAAAACTCTTGATATTTCGAACTAAAACAATACGTTTTGTACACTCAATATTTCGATGTAAAATCTGTGGTTGGCCGGAATAGAATACGCAATAGTTTGAAGTGATCTTATAAAATTCTCGACAACTCAAACACTCACTATCATGTAGAGTCATGTAGCAAACAGGTTGGACCTTACATATTTTGTGTTGTATTGTTTCTGCTTGTCTCCCTTGTAACGTAGTCTCTTTGATGACCATCGGAGTTGACTCCGATAACTCTGACAGAAGCTAAAGTGTCACTAAACAAACTACACAACTTTTTCCTAGAAAATCATGTTGATGCGGACATTTTTCAAGCTTCATTTTTCTAGAAAATTTTATTGACAAAGTTAGATTGAATGCCATAAAACAACAACAAAAAAGATAACAGATTTTTTCGTCAAAAAAATTTATTATGTACAGTATATATTCTTTTAATAGTTGTTTTTAATACATAAATGCATTATTTTAATACAGAACTTTTAACTTTTGTATGATATTTATACTGTATATAGTATGTACATTTTAAAAATACTTTAAAAAATAATTTTATACATATGTGCAATTGTTGTTTTATTACATAGTTTCAAATTTAAATGTGTTAGAAAAAAATTTCTCCGTGTATTTTTCTACCCTCTTGATAATTCGAAGTTTTTTAACGGTCCCTTCAACTTCGAATTATCGAGAGTCGACTGTATATTCTGTTTTTTGCTTATAAAAATGTACTAGTAAAAAACACTTTATTTTGATGTTGGCAAATTTTTTATTTTATTGAATTCAAAAATAATGAAACAGTGATTAATATAATTTAAACAAGGAAAATAATAAAAAAATGCCTTCAACTTAAGTTGAAAAAGGAACTAAGATAAAATGCCATTTCTAACGAATTTTGTAAACGTAAGGCATTTTTTTTAAAATTTGGGTCTGGAACTTTTGATACTTTTATGACAGTTGTTCATCTCAATACTTTCATCGTGAGGGACGAGATATAACTCGTCTTCCAGAATCCCCAAATAAATAATTATAGTGAGAATATTATTGTTTGCAATTGATTATTGTTTTTCAAAAAAAATAATTAAGTTTTAAAGGAAATTATGTTTTGTTTCAACTTTAGCGCTGTGGAGAGTGGCGCCAACTCTTAACGCAGAGGGTGGGACAAAGGCGCGTCATTGTCGCGATGAAAGTGTTACTGTTTTATGTAATTATGATTATTAAAAGTCTAAGAACTAAAATTTATAACTTCAAAAAAAATATTTCGTGTTTTAAAATTACTATTTATCACTAACAACTACTAAACAGAGTTCAGAAAAAGCTTTATCAGTTTTTGATTAATTGGGAAATGACCAAAATTTTACCTAAATTTTGAAAAACTTTAGAATGCGGTTCGAATAAAAAAGGACCCAAAAAGTTTTCTGTGCAGTATAGTATTCTGATATAATTTCTGCTTTGATTAAATTTTGGTTTAAGAAAATTCACAGTTTTCAATTCAACGTTACGACTTATCTTAGACATATATAAATTATCATTTCATTCTCTCTTTCATGGAGCATTCTCCTTTCCTTCCTCTTCGACTGCTGAAGAAGGAAATGTTTTCGCAATTGTACTTTATCCTTGAATTATATAATGTCTTGGTTATTCGCTATTGAGATTTTGGAGTATCAATGACTCAAGAGTTATTTTTTTCTTACTGCTTGTTCAGAGAGCCAATGACCCATGATACTGGAAATTTTCTGAGATTATATTTATTTGTGCATTGATTTCTGCAGCAATTTGTAAAGCTGAAATTTGATTTTATTTAAATCCGTAAATTTTCTCTAAGCATTTTAATACACTTGCAAAAACTGGGAAATATATCCGCCTTTCTAAGGTTGGAAAACATTTCATGTTTTAAACTGTAGAGAAAGGCTTATTAACAACAATGTAGAAAAATGCATCTCTAAAATCAGTTGCCTTGAATATTCTTGGACCTTTATTCTTTGAGACTTAAAATAAAAAAAATATTAACTTTAACAGGGCGCTTGGTGATTGGCATAAAAACATTGAAATTCGCAGAATCCTTATTCAATTAAATTGGGAAGCACGCAAATAAAAAAAAGTAGCCTATTTATGAGAAAAAAGCTTTGTTAGTGTTAAAATATGTCAAAAATTTACATAATGCCTAAATGCTTATGCGAAAAGTTTCATTGGGGAGTCTTTACAAGATTTTAGAGAAGATACAAATTAAATTTTTAAGGTATTAGAACAGATTCGGCGAACGAAAAAAGATTAAAACCATTTTAATGATATTTTTATAAATGTAGTTTGAGTTAAAGTTCAATGATCCTTAAAAAATTTTGAAAATATTTTTAATGTTCTTGCAAAAAAAAAAAAAAAAAAAATATTGGGCTTTTTTTTGTGTGTGTGTGCTTTGATTACGACTAACTAAATATTTAAAAAAATAAAACGTTACATGGATTCGATAATTCAATACATGATTTAAACCTTTTTTACAAGCTTTTATTTAACTTACAATGTATGTATGTATGTATGTAATTTGTTCGGGTGGAATCTTGCAACTCAATTTTGAAGCTAATATCTTTATCCTATTGAGCTGAAATTTTGTACACACGTTTAGTTTGGATGACAATGCATGTTTTGACCATTTATATTCCGATATTGCAATTAATTAAAAAGATATTAATTAAAAACATTTAACTAGTTTTGGGCGCCAACTTTGATATATCTGCATTGTTGTGTAATAATGTTATTTTTACAACAATGACAAAAGTTGGCGTCGAAAATCGGTTTTCAGCCAAACTAAAATTTCATAACGTTGCGCTATTCACTGTATTTATTAACTTTGTCTAAAAAATAATTACATTTCTACAACGTAAAAATAATCTAATTTCTACAACGTATGCAATTTTTTTACAAATTTTTATCTATTTTCTTGGATTTAAATTCAAAACAAAAAAAGTCGAGCTATTTTTCAAGTAGATTGGTACATTGTATACCTTTCTCAACGCTGCCAAGTTAAACTAAGATGGAGTATTGTGGAAATTCTTTAAAAAAATTTATCTAACTTTAATCTATGAAACTCAGACAAAAAATAATTACAGAATCGGAAGGATCATTTTTTTTTATATATCTTACCCATCAAAAAGGAATCCGCTAGGAAAACAATAAGAGAAAAATATTATCCAGAAATGCAATGTATTTTCAATTAAAAAATAATTTTATATTAAAATAAATGAATTTTTTTAAAGAAATTTTCTAATTTTAAGCCTACAAGTAATTTAAATATACCTCATTTTATCACCAGTAATCTAAACACACACTACGACATGTGTCCTTAAATTTAATTGCAAATATTATCTGTTAATTTTATTTGAGTTTTTTTTTTGTTTGAAAAATTACGGCAATTTTGTTTCTCTCGATGAGTTAGGTACATTGTAAAACCAGCTCATGGTTATTGATATCCATAAAATGTGCTAAAAGAGAATATTTTGCAAATAAGGAGAATTTAAAAATTAGGAGAGAAAAAAATCGATTCTGAGAAAAAAAATTTAGTTAAATAGGAAATGCACTTCGCTATTTGGAGTTATTTTACGAAGGAAAGAGTAATATGTGCTTGGGTCCAGGAAAAAGTTCTTAAAATAGAGAAATTCCCAAAATAGAGGTTCGTTACATGGAGGTTTGACTGTATAAAAATAATACGAGGGTTAATTACTTTTTCAAAATCAAGTTTCTAAAGATGACCTGAGCAATTAAAAAAATAGATTCTTACGTAGAAGATATCCAATGTCTAGCAAAATATTATCATTAGTTGAGAAAACTTTCTTTTTTGATTACAACATGCGTTTTGAATTTTAAGCATTTTATTGATTAATACAAATATTTAAATGCCTTTTGAATTTTTTTAATAAATAACTAGATTTTTCTTCTAATATGATAGAGAAATATATCCCTTATTTTCAAAATATTTCAAATAAATAATATATTCTGTAAGATTTTTCAAAATATAGTCAAAATTTTAATTAAACATTTAATAACTTCGTCATTTATTAAGATAATTTCACGAAACCTTTTTTTCGTGTGTAGAACAATTTTTCCCAAGATCTGCACAAAGATTGACATAATTACGGATTTAAAAAAAAAATTGTGTTTTTCGTCTAATACCCTTTTTGCGAGAATTGATTCAGCTAAATCAGGGATGGTGAACCAGCGTTGAATGAGTTGAACAGGCTGAGAAACCTGTCCAGCGATAACTAAAAAGTAAAAAATAAATTAAAAATAAAAAAAAACTTTTTTAAGAACAAGCTTTTATTTAAACGCTCTAAAAAGAATAAAATAAACTTTTCCTTCAAAACTTATTTTACTGTCAACTTATAACGTCATTATATAACTTATATGATATAAAAGCTTGTCGCGAGATTTACCTTTGTACATAAACAAGTAAAATAAATAACTTGACCTCAATGATTTTAATTTTTAAAAATTCAAACTAAGTAATTACGAATACTTAATTCTCACGACAAGCTTTTATATTATATAAATTGTATAATGACGTTATAAGTTGACAGTAAAATAAGTTTTGAAGGAAAAGTTTATTTTATTCTTTGTAGAGCGTTTAAATAAAAGCTTGTTCTTAAAAAAGTTTTTTTTTTTATTTTTAATTTATCTTACAATGCTATCAATTTAAATATTAGACTGTAAATAAGGTAAAAAAAAACTATTGTAAAATATTTTTTTTACACAAACTCTGGGAAACACAATACACACTAAATTAGCTAAGTTTCAAAATGATTTGACAGAAGATATTTAATTTATTACAGAACAGAACTCCAATATTCATGTTCTTAAAAGATTCTTTACCACCGTCCATCTCTAATTTTTTCTGCGCGCTCCGGAGTGTAAAGTTTTCCAATCACTATCCTAGGAAAAGTAAAATACTGGTTAAATGAAATAAAAATTGCTCATACAGATATAATCAAATAAAATTTAGTAAGGAGTAATAATAGTCATGCATTTTGATTTATATTCTAACATAGTTAAGAAATTGAAAATCCCAACATAAAAGTAACATTTATGTATAAGATTTCGCTATAAAAACAATTTGTTTATCTTTTAAAAAACTTCAAATTGTTTAAATTTCAGTACGCTTTAGTAAACAAGTTAATCCTTTTATAAAACTTTATTTTAACACTGAACGGAAATAAAGTACACACACACACACGCACACACGCACGCACACACACAACACACACACACATACATGCAAATAAGTAAATGTTGTTGGAAATAACTTTGAAAGGTATTTTCTTATGGTGCAATTTTCACCAATCAATTGGAGTTTTACTGCTTTGCACCTAAAACCAGCTTTTTCACTGATTTTCAAAAAACTCTGTAAATGGGGAAAAATTTCACACAGAAATAAATGCTTTAAACCAAACAGATGTCTGAATGTATTTGTAAGAGCAGATGAATTTGAATAATTTTAAGGAAAAAGGGAAAAACACACAATTTTCATATAAACAGGATATACAGGATTAAACGTAATTTTGTTTTAATAATGCATAGAGGTAAAAATCTGAAGAGCCGTAAGCACCTATGCGAAAATTCGCGGTGTGCCGACCCCTGGTTTAATGGACACATACACATACACACACACAGAGAGAGAGAGAGAGAGAGATTATTAATTAAAAAGTAATCCCATTTGGATTTTTAATTCAAAATTTTTTAAGTATGCATTGTATGAGTTTTGTTGAAGGGGATTTGAAATATCTTATTTAACACTAGAAAGAATGAAATTTAGTATATACCTATATTGCCCGAAAGCAGTCGAAATGACTACATAGTGAAAGAATAATTAATGTGTAAAAATTTTTTTAAATTAATTTTTAATATTTTTTATATTATTTACAGTTATATAATAAGTTATTAGTAAATATTAATAATTAAAAAAAATTACTTCCCTTGGGAAAAAATATATTCTAAAAAATTCTAAGAAATGGCGTCATTATATACGCAATTGTTTTTGTAATTGAAATTAAAAAGCAGTCAAAATGACTTCCTTGGGAAATCTAGTGTTAAATGGACTTAAGAACTTCTCACATCAGAGTCAAGCATTAGCAAATAAAATTTGGTTTTATTATAAATAATTTCAAGGATGTTCAAAATTCTCTTTTTGGGAGAAAAAAGTTTAATAGCGAAAAAAAAAATTAATAAAAAAGTAGTTCAAGAATTTGTTTTTATAACTTACAGAGAGAAATATTTCAAAGAATAAATGCGATGTTCCTTCGTGTTCAATTTCATTCTTTTTCCCCCAGATATTTCGAAGCAATTTTGAGACGATGATTTGTTAAGCTAAGTTATTGTCCTACTTTTCTAAGTTACGCGGACAGTCGAACTTCTTTCAATAAGCAGATAATAAATATGACCAAAAAAAAAGTGGCTAGCAGATTTTACTGTTAGAATTCTAACCTTTCTGAAAGTAGCCTTTTTAAAAATTTACCTAACTAGAACTTTAAAAATTTTTTTTTTGATGGGCAGAAATTTTAAAACACTATTCTGAAGACAAATTTATACTGAAGTGTTCAATGTAGTACAGAAACAAGTGGCCAATTTTTTTACAAAAAAGTGATGATAAATAATAATAAAATTCAAAAAAGCTACGCAATTTATACTTTATTGGAGGCAATAGTAGTTATATTTCTCCCAACGAGAAAGATGCGTGAGCATATTCATGTTCTACAATCTACAGTTTCTACAACAATTTTTAGTAAATAAACAGGTAGGAATCTGTTGAGAGAAAAATATCAAATGACAATTAAAAGCTGCGTCATAGCTCAATTTATATGATCAAAACATTTTGCGGATAGAAAAAATTACGATTTGATTTCTAGATAGATATTAACAGAATTGTGAAAAAAATTTTAATAGCTCCAAATTCTCATCTTAAGAAACTGAAAACAAAAAGTGGTACTTTCTTTTCTAAGTTTTTATTATTGCTATGGAAATGTTATATGTTTTGTGAATGCATAGGTTTTTTTTACATTTCATCCATCGCTGAGATTGGATAAATGCAATAGAATGAGTTTTACATAAATGTTTAAGAATTCACTACTGTTTTGGCATTGTTACGGCCCTTAATTTTATAGTAATATATTGCAAGTTCTCGTTTTGTGCATTAAATATTCTCTAAGGAAAAGCACATATATAAAATCGCATAGAAAGACACTTAGTCATTTAGACCAAAGTCATTTGATATTTTTGAAAAAAAAATCAGACATATATATTCTGCATTATTCTTAAACTGTGCACATCAAAAATACGAACTGAATTAACCGAATAAAAAGTTGTAGGAGTTAACGACAGCAAAAACAGCAAACATAAACAAATAAATAAAAATAAAAAGATAATAAATAAGTAAAAATAAAAAATTAAAAAAAATAAGTAAATAAAGAAAAAAAAGGAGTTGCTTATTTAGTCTTTCGGAAGTCTGAAATTATGTTTGTCTTTTTGAGCGTGAGAAATCCATTACACTTTATAGCTTATTTTTTAATGCCCAGCCAAATTCATTCCAACCAACCTTTACATATATCTGTTACCGGCAAAGTATGAAATGCCGGCAATCTATAGAATCCCTAGGCATTCTATACAATGCCGGGTGTTTTTAGGCGAAGTATGAAATAGGAGATTTATTACACACTTTGCCTAGGCATTGCATAGAATGCCTAGGCATTCTATAGAATACCTAAATCTATTTAGACAAAGTATGAAAAAAGGTCATGATTAGGATATTATATCAATGACTTACATTTCTAGAAGTACAAATGTTATTCTGACAAAATAATGAGACCCATTAAAAAAAGTTATTGCTAAATTGTTATTTTGCATATACTTGTATTCAAATTCCTTCAGAAGTTCTAAGCGTCGATAGAGACCATCCTATATCTCACTCATTACAAGTGCCAATATATTGACATTCGGAAAAAAATCTAAGTTTTTACTACAATAACTTTTTTAAAATAATTTCTGGCAAGGCTCACAAAGGTGGATGTACAGCTTCAATATAATAACGTGTAACATTTTTGAATTTAGCTGAAAGTTCTTTCAGAATTCTATCACATCCTCAGAATTCGGAATTTAATTTTGCTCATGGCAAATTAAATTCCTAGATCAAGTTCACATCGTCGGAGGTCATGTACCTTTCTCTGGGAAGAAAACTGGGTGTCAAAATTACCGGCTTCCTACATGATGCCTCACTAAAAAGGGATAGTAGCCCCTGGGGAATATACTAGGTCTGAAAATGGTAAAAATACCAATCTGTAAAAAAGGGATTGGGGAAAAAAGGAATCCGTGACGTAATACTGTATAGCAGTTCTTCCCAACATTTTCATCTTCGGAACCGGTCAACATTTGATAATTTTACGATGGCCCGCTGATAGTGTGACGTTGATTATTTGTATTTTAAATTGTTTTGATTTTATAATTTGCAGTAGAATGTCGTTTTTTCAAATCAATTGGAACCGGACTCCGTTCGGATACGGGGTTGTTCGGATAACGGAGAACCGAAAGCGAGCCATGCAGTATATGAAACCGAACACTATTCGAATATTGAAAATCATCACATGCGGGAAACGTGCTTGAAGTAAAAGCAAAATACACTGGTGTCCAAAAGTTAAGCATAATTGATAATTATGCGAATAAAGAAGGAACTGTAAATCAGAATGGCGGGAAAGGTGATATGCGAGTGTAAATGGTTATAAAATAAGGAAGCAAATCAAAAGAATGATAATAATTAATTTTATTATCCAAAGTAGCAGTTTGAAAGAAAACTGAGCATAGCAAGGATTCACACTTTAAAGAAAAAATGAAAGAAAACATTAAATAAAATACTGATGCTGCAGTTTAATAAGGCGTGTGGTCACCTCTTGACAGCCAGGCAAGCTGCACAGCGATTTACCATACTTGCTATGAGATGATGAATGAGTTGTGGCTCAAACGGTTCCAAGCTTCTTGGAGAGCTCTCTTCAGTTCTGTAACGGAGCTTGGTGGGTGCGAGAGGGCTGCAATTTATCTCCCGGGTATATCCCATACATGCTCGATAGGATTTAAATCAGGGGAGTTCGCAGGTCACGACATGCGCTGGATGTTTTCCGTTTCAAGGAAGTCATCAATCAGCACCGCTCGGTGACATGGCGCATTATCATCCATGAATATGAAATCAGAACCGACAGCACCTCGAAACAAGTGAACATAAGGCTCGAGAACTCCGTCTCTGTATCTTTAAGCAGTCACAGACCCCGTGTCAAAGAAATGGAGGTCTGTGTGGCCGTCCATCATGATGCCTGGCCATACCATTACTCTCCTTGATGGAAAATAATGTCTTTCCGTTATGTTTCTTGGTTCAAAACGTGTTCCACGTTCTCTCCATATCGTTACCCGCCGAGAATCACTACTCAGACTAAATCAGGACTCGTCACTGAACATTACATTGGCCTACTCTCCCACACTCCAATGTTGATGTTTCAAACTCCAGTTCAAACGAGCGCGTTTATGCACAAACGTGAGGGGAATGCAAACTTCTGGTCTTCTGGAATACAGGCCAGCATGATTGAGTCTCCTGTAAACAGTTTGTCTCAAAATTCGTATTCCTGTGGTGACTGTGAGCGTCGAAAGTTAGAGGGGCAGTACTGCTCTGGCAGTACTGCCCCTCTGACGTCGCTCACTTATTACCAGATATCGGTCTTGGCGAGGGGTTGTGACTCTTTGTCGACCTGATACTGGTTGTCGGGTAACATCTCCCGTTCTTTGAAACCTCTGCCACAGTCTTGAGATCACGGACTAGTCCACATTCAGAATTCGAGACACTTCGGTTTGTGATCGTGAGGATTCCAGCATTCCAACGATTCTTCCTTTCGTAAACATGTCCAATTGGCATCTTTGTGCCATCATTCACCTTGTTTGATGGTTAACAACGTTCCTTCGCACAGCAGTTGCACGAAACTTGTCTGAACTGCCTATGCTGCGTGAATCGGTTTCTCCGCGTTCCGAAATGAGCCGGTGTTTCGCGCAGGACGTGGTTTCTTCTTCACTCAATTAATATCCGCAAGAAATTTGGAATAACTTTACGAATATTTACTCCATGTTTTTCTCATTTTACGATTTATGCTTAACTTTTGGACACCAGTGTAGGTGCAAAATGTCGCGTGAGTGAGTGAATATTAACGTCGCACTGTTCAGCTACACGAGGGCTTTTGGAGACGGACCTCGTAATCTTGAGCCATGGTCAAGTGACGAGGACGACACCTGAGCTGGCATCCCCTCTTTCTAACTACCACACCAAAGGGAGTACTTCTGAGGTCTCGATAGATTTAACGTACATCGCTCCCCTACACGGTGGGTCTTCAGTGATACTCGGCTCAAACTCATGACACACCAGCCACGAGTCCGATACCTTGACTACTTGGCTACCGCGGCCGAGCAAAATGTCACAATTTTACCTTTATTGTGGAAAATAATCACTTACTTTTCGCTGTACCATTGTACACCTTCGTTTTTTCACTGCAAGGTCTCTGACCAGGGGTTGGGGAACACTGTTTTATGGTACTGACGCCTTCTTTAACAGGTTAAATGAATTTACTTTTATTTTCCACAAACATCACATCATAGCTATTCAGCAACCAATAGCCCCTGGGTTCCTTCTTAGTAGTCATTTAAGCATTTTGTGTATCAGTTATCAACTTCTAGTAAGTACTTTCAGTTAAGAAAAAACCTTTTTTTTTTGGCATCATCAACTCGAATTTTGGGCAACTAGCCGTCGAATAGTTGTTTCATGTCTATGGACCATGGGTCGGAAACCTTTTAGCTGTTGCGTGTCAAACCAATCTACCAATATGATTCAGCGAACCACACAGTAGACCATTTTTGAAACAATTGAAAAATTTACAAATTTTTTGAGTAGTGCAAAGTGCCTCTGAGAATTGTACTACTTGCCACATGTGACAGGTTGCCGACTCCTGCTATAGACCATGACACCTTCCACTATAGCTTGCTCCTCCATTTTCAGGCAGCACAGGAAAAAACCAATTTTTTGTTGAACAAGTTTAAGTAAAATTGAGCATTTTGACATTTCCGAACAAACAGCAATGTACAACTAACAAATTCTAAGCCTGAGATACGCGTTAAAAGTTTTATGTCTTGTCAATTGGTAATATTCGAAACGAATCTGAGATGTATTTCATACTTTGCCGGTTTCTCATTAGGCATTCTATAGAATGCCTAGGCAATGTGTGAAATAGGAATCATTTCATACATTGATGGCTAGATTTAGGCATTCTATACAATGCCTAGGCATTCTATAGAATGCCGGATTTCATACTTTGCCGGTAACATATCAACTACTTCTACTTTCAGCTCTCTGCTGAATTTTCAGAAATCCAAGATACTCAAGCTTTTACGCGGTGGATAATCATAGCTTGGAGTATTTAAAGATTAATTGGATTTTTGGATTGCGTTTTTGAATTATTGTTTTGATTTACTAAGGAATAAACATAATGATTTATGTTGGGTCATGTTTAAAAATGCTTACTTTCTGAAGAACGTCGGAGTATATTGCATCAAATAAAAGAATATAAGATTAGGTTGAGGAGCAATCCAAGCTTCATCGAGCTTATGAGCGATGGCAACAGACATGAGTCGTGCGCACCGATCGGTTTTCATCTTACGATCTTTACAATTTGGTATTTGACCGAATTTCTGCAATATATGTAATGTAAAATTAATTAAAAGTTGTTTAAAAATACATTAAAAGAAAGAAACTTCAAGTGCACCAACCTTTCCGGGGGTTCCCGTGAATGCATTTTCTAAGTTATTGGAGAATACTGGACCAGGGCATAGCATTGTCACATTAATATTTTTCCCGCTCATTTCAGTTCGAAGTGTTTCAAAGTAACCCTGAAAAAGGAAAATAAAGTAATATTTTAATTATATATTAGCCACGAAGGGGCTATTATCTTCATTACCAATAAGTTGTTCAAATAACCCCTGTTTTCAAGTTTGGCTATCTAAACAATTAGCAATTGTTTTCGAAAAAAATGAATTTAATATTTTTAAAGTACATTATAGGAACGAAAATCTTTTTAATTTTTTATCCGAATGAAGTATTCTTTAATATCATAGGCCTTTGGTGGCTAAATTTTTCTTTACAAAACTTTACATAGAACAATTAAATAAGGAGGTGAATCACCTTAATCACCAACCTTGTCATCTGATTGTGTGAGTCTTTAATTTTGTTTTTCCTATAGGAAAAATAGTTAGGAATCCTTACTTATATTAATATAACTAAATTCTATACAAAAGTTAAGCTATTAATTCTTTAAAACAGTTAATAAACATGTATTTTAAAACATTTTCAATGATTGTTGTCACATGTTCTATGTTCTTAAGTGCAATGATTTAATACATTCTGGTATTTCAAAATTAGGATATTTTTAATCCTCCAATGGTAATTTTCAGAAGATTAGTTTTCGCTTGTGTATTTTTAAGTGATGTATAGTTCGCACAGGATTTAATTTCTTCAAACAACTCTTTGCATCTATGAATAAATAAATAAAAAAATTACAAATAAAATCTTTTATGTTAAATTTTCTAATTTAATTAATATGATAAAATCAAATGCCCCGATATTCAGAATTAATGATATTTTATGTCACATCTAATGAGAAAAAAATATTTTTTTATAAATATACGATATTTTTTCATAGTTTATTCGAATAACAAAATGCGGCAATATTTTGAAGTATTTTAAATTGGGAATTTAAAATTAAAACTCAATATATTGTTCTGTTACCTTATTAAATTTGTAGAGTTGGTTAATAATATTAACTTCTTCCTGCAAACGATAGATTTTAAAGCATTTTATTTGAAATGAAGTCTGTAAATAATGTGTATAAATAATCTAACCTAAAAAGGCGAGAGAAAAAAAAGAAGTAACTTAAAAAAAGGCAAGACAAGAAAATATAAATAGAAAAAGTGACTGTAGAAGATCGAATGGGCGCATTCATCCGCAACACTCTTAGAAAATACAATTACAACATAAAGATTTCCAACTTAATTTGTCTACTTGAAGATTCGCCTTATTGAACATTTAAATATAATTTAGATTATTCATAATTTGTGAGGCGGAAATTTATGTTAAAATTACGGTAAAAAAATAAATGTGACGGATTAAAACTACTTGCAACGGTTTTTATTTTAAAAAGTGCGCAAGAGTGAAATACAAATAGATTAAAATATTTAGAAAACAACTCGATTCCACACTTTTTGCCACCAAACAATGACAGCGAACGATAGCTCCGTGTATTATATAATATTGCATTATTGTTATGTGGGAAAATAATGTTGTTGCCATTTAAATAAACCATGAAGTCAAATAATTTCCTGTAATAAAATCCTTAGTGTAAACTGAATTCTGGTTTAAACGAAGGATTAATATAGATCCTTTTCCATGATTTACATGATTTCACTATGGAAAATATGGTTATGGAATGTGCTGGATGTGGTGCCGTAATCTAATGTGATTAAGGTTGCATCCTCGTGAAATGTGGTGTTTCAGTTCAGCCACGGGTTTGAGTCATGATTTCACAAAAGACCCGTAGTGTAAAAGGGCTGATGTACTTAAAATCTGTACAAATTTCTGACTTGGCGTGGTGTGGAAGCTTGATTGGGAGAGGGCATGCTCAGGTTTGTCCTCGTCACTTGACCATGATTAAAAAATTATGAGGTCTATCTCCAATTACCAGTTCAGGTGCTTTAGAATTTGACAACGGCTCAAAATACAGCACGTATTAGCTGTAAATAGTGGACATGAGTTGAATTGGTATAAAAAGCCTGAAAATGCTCAATGAGCAAATAATAAAAATGAGACATATTTATGCATTACAAAATATGTATATTTACAAATGTCGATGGCAAGGAGGGGGGGGGCACTTAAAACTTTTTTTTCCCCAAATACTAATATGCTAAGTTTGTTTGTCTTTTATTCTTTTAAAAGGGAATTTTTCACGATGTAGTTATTTTATCCAAGACATTAGGCATTATGTAGGACGTGTGGTGCTAGGAAATAAGTTTTTTTCTGAAATTGAATTCAAATTTCTTTTAAAATTATCCTAATAGAATAATTAAAAGCATAGAATTTTTGTGTTTGGATTTAAATAAAGTAGAATCTTAAAGAATAGTAAATAAAATTCTGGCAACAATATTAGTTGATACCTCAATGCGAGTTTTTTTAAGCGTTTTGAAAATTTTTACCACTAAAGACTAAATGGTTATTAGTAGATAAGACTGGTTATTCTTGCTAACCTAAAAATAATTAATTACCTATTTTTTATTTTTTTGTTATAAATTAACTAAAATATATTTTTATCTTTCGTTTGAGGATAAACATATCTTAGGAATTTATATCTTTTTTCGGAGATTTTTGAATACTATCATTCCCTGAAACCTTTGAAAAAGTATAAATATTCCATTATATAAATAATCATAATTCTTATAATTTAAGAAATATTTTGAAAAAAAGAAAGAAAAGGAAATTGCTTAGCAAAGTGTGTTTATTCTATAAAGGGAGAGTTTCATATATTTCTTGAAAAATATTCTATTGAACACTTTATTATAATTTAAATGAAAGAAAAATAGTTCAGTTATCTACGATAGACTTTTTGGACTTTGTTTTGATCAGTCTAGTTTCCCTAGCAATACCTGAATTGCGTGATCATTTCTGAATTTTCCATTTTAAATTAAAAACCTTTTATAAGTTTCACTTGTATGTAACGGAATCTTTGAACTCAATTTTTGCCCTTCTAAATACGTCAGATTAATTCGAAATTTTGCTCGCTTGTCCAGGACCGATAACAATGCAATAATTTAATAATTTTGTTCTATTGTCCTTTTCAGGATCATCAGGATTAACGATTTCCCATTTTCAGATCCCATCCCGCATCTGGCGACTAATTTCAGATAGCATTTCCAGATTTGGTGACTAAAAGATTAAGTTACTATAAAACTATAAAAGGATGTTTTTTAAACTATAATTTCTGAAACACTTTTATTCTAGCAAAAATAACACACATGTGAATACTAATTATATATTTCATATCTATTCGATAGATATTGATGCCCTGAGTGGTTTTCCCAATTTTTTGCAATTTAAGAGTGCTTTAATATATTGTATATGGAGCCTTTTTTTAAAATTCCAAAAATTCTCCAAAAATTAATAATTTATTTTTAAAATTATTTCTCCCGTACGTAATCATTTCTTGAGTTTTATACTTACATGAAGAGCATGTTTAGAGCCTGTATAAGACGCAGAAAACGCTGCTCCTGAAAAGTATATTGAAGAATTTTGAATTAATCCCTGAAACATTAAGAGAAATAAAATACTTATATTAGGAATTTTTAAAAAATTCTAATTAACTCGATTACATGTTGCCGCAGCTAATTTCCCCCTTAAATAGTTTTGAAACACTATACAACTGATCATTTCTGTAACAATTATGTGCAGTTGTGTTTCTCTTTATCGCGGAATAGTTGTTTCTTCGCTTGAAAAAGGTCAAATTATTGGTATGCATCAATCTAAGAGAAAATGACTAAAGCAGCGTTTTTTAAACTGTGGGGCGCGCCTCCCGTGGGGGGCGTGACAACTCTTTGAGGAGGGCGCGAGCATATTGAAAAGTAGAAAACAAAATATTATTTAAAAAATATTAATTTACTGAAAAGTAAACAAACAAAATATATTAAATAAAAAATAAATAAAAAATACATTCATAAAAAAATAAAATACACATTTAAACTGATATGTTACACTTATAAATGCACCAGTGCTACACAATGTATCTTATACTTAATTTAACAATACCAAGTTAAGAACAAGTTTAATAATAACCAGTGCCCCATGGGATTGTCATATATAAAATTATATACAAAAATTAATACTTATCTTGTTAATTTGTATGGTTTATAATTAATCCCTTAACTGCCGTTTAAAAGCTACGCGATTCGCTTTCCAATGCCAACCGTTTTCTACGTAGGCGCACGAATGGGATGTATTGGGAATGGGAGAAGGAATATAGAAGCAAATAATCTGAAATAAGTAAATCCTTCCCAAACATATTGTCAAGGTCCTTTTATTGCATTCCAAAGTCTTCGGAATAAGTTTATGGATATCAGTGCACAGAAAAGATCGTACTTCGGAAAGTCGTATATATACGTCCGGGAAAATTAACGCTTTGGCTGCGCGAGACGTTTATATACGCAGGTGGAACTTTACAGATTAAAGTCGTGTCGTATTTTTTGCGTCAAAGTTTAGTATTATTGAATTTAATAGATTGTTATTGTATGAGGGGGGCGCGAAGAAAATTATGATGGAATGCTGGGTCGCGAATGTTGAAACTTTGAGAAGCACTGGACAAAAGATATCGCTGAAGTAGTGCTTAGTGCTTAGCCTATAACTAATATCCAGAAGAATACTAGTGAACCGTCAATATATTAGAATAAATGTGGTCAGGAAAAAATCTCTTAAATTGTCAGAATCAAAAATATTTTAAGCAACTGGTGAAGAAAAATCAAAGCTAAGCAATGAACAAAGGGACATTTGAATACGCGCAATGTGATGATAGAGATTAAAGGAGTAAAACATCCTAAAAGCCAATTTAGATTATCAAATAAAATGCTTAAAGGATTATCTTTTACTGAAGAGCATACAGAATGAATTGTTGAGCAGATTCTAGAACGATGGGCGCATCAGAGCAAGAAAAGGCTTCATGAGGTGATGCATAATACTCTCCTTGTCAGTGTAAGCTAATGAAGACAGAGTCTGGTCTTGTATCAGCAATATTGACATTAAAATGAAGTATTTAGATAACTTAAACCGATTTTATGACCAACCTCGTCATTCCAATAATGTATAGCATGGATACTAACATATTCTAGGACGACGACGCAAAAGATCCATCTACCATAAAATATTTCAATTCAATAATTTTCCACTACATAATCAGGATTTAAACCCAATCGAAAATCTTTGGGATATATTAAAACAATAGGTTTTTTAACACGCTTTTATTAGCTTCACCTGCATGTAACGGAATCTTTGAACTCGATTTTTACCCACTTTAAAAGGTAAGATTAATTCGAAATGTCACACACTTGTAGAGGACCGATGACTGTAAAATAATTTAATAATTTTGTTCCATTGTCCTGATCAGGATCGTAAGGATTAGCGATTGCTCATTTTAAGATTTGGCGACTAATTCCAGATCCCATTTCAAGATTTGGTGACAAAAAGATTAAGTTTCAACCCTGAAGTGCAAATTTTCACAGTTAATACAAATACAGCAAACAATAAAAAGTGTTCTTTATGCGAAAAAGGAGGATACGTCAGCAATTCCTTACCATAATATAAACAATTGCCCAGTTTTTTTGGAAATGGAAATAAAAAAAAGGAACTCTAGCATGTAGAAAAAAATAATTTATGTTCTTCTTGCGTGAAACCCAAACATAAAGTCTGTTTTTCTAAAATCTGTTGTCGGATCTGTGGAGTGAAAAATCATTCATTGCTTCATTTTTATTAAAACAGCTGAGAATTTATTCAGAGGTCACATGATTAAATAATTCCGCACAAACTTACGATTCAAAACGTGTATACTTTTGTGTCTAATGCTGATGCAAGTTTCAGGGAGAATATTTAGCTTCTTTTAGTGAAAAATATCATTGACTTTTTTTACACCTTCTTCCGCATTAAATATTTCAAACTTGCTCTTCCAGATTTCCTTCAGTTGGCTGATTCTACGTTATACAAACCAGGCTGTATCGACACACTGATAGGATGCCAATGGGTATTCCAGATTCTAAAAAATGACGCTTTTATGATTAATTCCTTAATGAATAAATGATAGCTTAAAAAACTAAAAAAACACGCTTTTATTGTAGATCAAACTAAAAATGAAAAATAAATTATATTTAAAAAAAAAAAAACACTCTTTTATAGTTAATCCAGCTGGAAAATAAAAAATAATTCTTAATATAAGAATAAAATGATTATTGAGAAAATTAATGTCATTGTAGTAAAAGCGTGGGGTGCTTTGTACTACATTTTTACACTAACTCTGCATTTCGGAATAGAACTAGTAATAAGTAATAACAATTGATATCAAGCACCCCACGCTTTTACCACAATGACATTAATTTTTTCGTTAGTGATTTTAATCTTATATTAAGAATAATTTTTTACTTTTAGTTCTATTAACTATAAAAGCTTGCTTTTTAGTTTTTTAAACTATAATTTTTCCCACCGCCAATTTAGTGTTTCGGTGAACTGTTGTAAATCTGAACGACAGTGAGCGCTTAAGCCTTACACAATCTTATTTAAACAATGCTATTTCGAATGTGCATTGTATAAACCAAGGTCGTTCAATCAAATTTTCAAGTAAATGTTTTTTTTAGCTACAAGTGTACGCAATGCATTAAATTAGTAAGTGCTAGTTGAATCATATTTCTCAATCTTTTTCTAACAAATTGTTTACTTATAAAGGAATATTGAATTAAAAGCTTACCCATTTTACCAACACAGCTGCTGGTTACAACAAAATGTCCTTTTCCATTTTCAATAAAGTGTGGTAAAATCTTGCGAGTCAAATTTAAGGTACCAAAGACATTTATGTCAAAAATTTCTTTATCTACGTTTATGTCGATTTCTTCAAAAGTAGCCCTTTGCGAACGTCCAGCATTATTTATCAAAATATCCAGCTAAATAGGAGAAGATTAAAATGAAAAATAGTTGAAACGAAATAAAAGAAAAATAGCGTTTATTCCAAATATCAAAAGATTATTACTCTGCAGAATTTCTGTAAAACCTTCTTCACATAATCTCCATGCATTTCAAAGTCTGTGAGGTTGAAAGGAAGTACATAAATATCCTCTTCAGTAAGGCCAATTTCTAAAATCAATGTTTCTGTCAGTAAAACAAGATTTTGTTTGACATGAAAAATAAAAATGTATTTATTAATAAAAAAAATTATAAATGACACAATCCAATTGATTGATATATTGAGAGCTTTTTATTTACATTAAGGGAATTCACCCATGTAATGGGTTAAAAAGAAATTTTTTTTTCATAAATTGCTTCTTTAACATGTGTAGAATACGTTGGTAAAGTGATTTTTTTAAAACTCGTAGTCGTTATAAAGAAACAAGTGTTAGAAGAACAGCTGTTCGGAGCGCTGAGTTAGCAATCGAAGGCTGGGCCTATTGTGTACAGTCGGCTTGATACCATTGACCCTTCTATGCAAATATATGTCTATACAAGTTTGCAGAGACATAAAAGGAACTATCTATAGTTAATTAATATTTCGTTGAACTTGCTTTAGTTTTCACCACCAGGCATGGCCGATTGAGGGTAAGTTAATATTTTAATTATTTTAAACGGACTTGAAACTTTAAACGAGTTCTTCTGAAAACTGCGTTTTTCAAACTTTCCTCCATCATATCTCAAGAACGGTTTGACCAAATGACTTCAAATTATAGGTAGACTGAGCACATATATACGCACCAAATGGACTACGATCATTCCAATATTCAGAATATTTCTATTTTTCATAACACAAAAACCATGAAATTCAAAACTTTTTCTTCACTGGTCTACCAAAAATCCAATTTTTGATATTTTCAAGTGAGCATAGACCATTCTGTGCATTTAAACTTATTGATGAAAACGACGTTAATTTTTTGTTTCAGATATATATAAGCCAATCAGCCGGAATCGTGGAGGAAGTGAGGAATTTTTTAGAGGCGGGTGTGTTCAGAACGCTATAACTCACGTTCTATTGGATATTTTTGGCTAAATATTTATTCATACTCTTAAAATACATATAAATAAATGATAAAAAAAACTTAGTCTTTGTACTGGTCGTAAAAAAAAAAATTCTCTAAAAATGCTTAAAAAACAAGCCGTTACATGGGTGAGCCCTCTGAACATTTTATTTTATGGCAATTTTTCTTATATTTTATTACATACATATTTTCTTTATCTTTGTCCTTTAACTAAGAATGTCATGTTTTTTGGTATTTTGGAATTTTAATTAAAAAAATCTAGCATTTTTAAGCAACTATTAAGTTATTTTGATATACTAAAGGTTATATATAAATTATTAAATTCATTTAATAAATACTATTAATTAAATAGAGATGAAATCTCATTATCTATTCTGTGAAATCATATAGAAAAGAAAGACTGTTACAATTTTAATAAAAGGTATAATTTTAAATGAAAGAGAATGCACATGAAGAGGCTTTTAAGAACATGTACATCTTCCTTTGTGTTTCAGATTTTGTAACATATGTCTGAGAAAAGGTCCCCTTTACTTTTACTTTTAAAAGAAATAGCCTTTGTATATTGATTTATTAAACTAAATTATTGACGTTGTGCTCCACTTTTAATGATCGCGTTCTGTTTAAAAGATATAATCTTTTGTTCATGCATTGTGCTTTCCTTTTTCTCCTCTTTTCTGGTATTTATATTTTCAATCGCAAAGTTTATACAAATGAATGTTTTAATCCTGGCTAGTGACGATTAGGCTTTTAATGATGAATATTTGTGACTGTTGATGTGTTCATATTTGTTGATATTGACCAGGCAGTCCTTTTCACTGTTAATTCTGCTTTATTTTCACATTAAACATCAATAACCTTATGACATCACAATAAGCATACTAACACATAAAACACAAAAGGTAAAAAAGCTGTAGCAATTTACACATATTTTGGACGAAACCATGGAGACAAAGAGTGAGCGCACACAAAGAACACTTGCTTTTTATGCTAGCTGTGAAGGTCGTGTGACTCCTTTCTAACAGAAGCCACATTTGGTTAGTAATTTGTGGGAGTGAGTTTCTGATGCAATGTTACTATTCTATTACTATTAAAATTAACGCGTCAGTTTTGAAGGACTGGACCAAAGAATTAAAGGTTATTTAGGATAATAGAGGGAATTATTTCACACACACACACAACAACACACACACAACAACACATATTTATATATTATATATGCGCGTGTGTGTGTATTCACATATACCTAAATGAAGGTTTTCTACTTAATTCTGTGGAGTAAAAAATACATCGATATATATTTGTTTCAATCAAATAATTTATAACTTGATTTTAAAGGATTCCCTGATGAATTTAACCTCTTAAGCGGTCAATTTGTTCACCCAAAATATTCCAAAAAATGGCACATTTTTATTACATATAACTAAGCACAATAGTAAACAGAATGCGAAAATGGAAGAATTGTATTTTAAGTTTAAATTTCAAGGTTTTCACATTATTTTTTTATTTTATAATTGTGGAACACACAAAAAAAACCCCCTAAATGTTTGCTTTTTATAGGCGCACTCTGTATTCTATGAAAAACGTTTCATATATATCTGAAAATAATTTATCTCATACTTACAAACAAATTTCATCTTTGTCCCTCTTTTTCAAACGGTTGAAGATTTTGTATGTCAATGCATATCCATAAGCACATACACAATTTGAATCGCGGTGTAATACTCAGTTTTAAATTGCTACGGGGACAGGGATACTATCAGCTTCTTTGGATTATCTTTCCATTTTCATTTCTTCTCAAGCAACAAATTGCATATTGCCTTGACAATCCCTGTTCTTTATTGCGTATTTTCAAGAATCTAAATTCCTGCCTTCAATGGAAAAACTCCCGCCTTCACCACAAAGGAAATGAAATCACGTATGAGAAGTATTTCAGTGCCATGGGCAAACTGAATCCTTTAAAAACACACTGGAAATAATAATCTCACTATAAGAATGAAAAATATATGGAAATCAAATGTAAAAAGAAGAAAATATCAGTGCCCGTACGGTGTACGGGTAAACCGGTTCTGGCCAACTTTTGGTAGTACGGTGTACGGGCAAATTAGTAAGGGGTTAAAAGAAAATAATCATGGTCTAATAAGAAACTTTTATCTAATTAAATGTAAACATCTTACGGACGTTTCAGAATATTAAATGCAGTTTCAAATTATTTTTAGAGATCAAAGTTACAGTTTACTTTGAATCTGTTATTCAACAAATCTTAAAAAAATATGCCAGTTTTAATAGCTATAAAAACTGAGCATTGTGTGTCTGCATTTTGCATTTTTTTCTGTTTTACCGAAAGCTTAAAACTTAATTATGAAGAAAATTGTGATAATAATTTTTTCTATTCAAGGAAAAAGAAACAAAAACATTTAATCGATTAAAAATAGTTTGAGTTGATGCGTTGCTTCATTTTATTATGCTCTTTTAAGTGTCAGGGGGGAAGTATTTGCTATAAAGCGAAGTAATCAACAAGAGTTGTCTATATATAGTATTACCTATGCATTTTAACTTCACAGAATTCAGTCTTTCTTCACTTGTACCGGATAAGATAAGCTTGCAGCCATGATGAGCGAGTTCATAGGCTAGGTATTCTCCAATACCACTTGACGATCCTGTGATCCATATTACTTTGCCTCGTAAAAATTCTGCAATGAAATTTCAATTTAAAACTTCTAACTATTCAAATTCAATTTTCTATAAAAAAAACGTTTTAAGTGTATATTATTATTTATTTCAGCTTACTATGCATGAAAATTCTCATTATCTATTTCATTACAAGTAAATAGTAAAAACAAAAGTATTGTCATTTTGAATTCTGATTTTAAGCATTTTTACTTTATTTGCAATAGTATTTTTAATGACCTTGACCCATTACAATATATTCACGTTGTTTAAAAATCTTTCTCTTTTATTTAATAATGATTATGAATAAAAGTGTTAAATGCTTGATAGGAAACAGTTAATTTCACAACATAGTTCTTTTTGGTGTTAAGATTTCATTTTCCATCGGTTATATTAAAAAATTCTATGTTTAATTGGAGCTTTATCGTATTTGAATTGATTGATTGATTTTATTAAACCCTTCCCAACTTTTCCTGAGCTGAGCTCGGGCAAATAAAACCTAATGCTGGCTCATTCCGAGTGTAGCTCGGATACTGTGAGAATTTTCACTGTGCAATCGGATTTTCCCGAATTCTTTTATTTATTTCACATGTGCTTTTTATAGTTTCGAATAATTAAAAAGTCCCACTCAGTGGAATTTTCTACAAAAAGAGGACGTCCTTCTGCTGACTTGTCCCCTTCACGCTTGTCTGAAAGACGCTGTTAACTATATTCCCCAACACAGAAGAAAACTAATTCAACACGGCATTGTACTATTTGCTGCTCAAAGAGAGACAGTAAAAGGAAGAAAGTAAGAAGAGAAACAAGATTCTCTCTAATATCCAGATTGCGATGTTGAGTTATGTGCAGTACCGTGTTTTCGAATTTATCATACACTATCGAATTTTGATTAATAATTTCATAACCTCATTTATGTAAACGCAAAAGATGTGAATAAAATTTGTAATTCAAGATAATAGCTAGGTCATTGCTTTTCAAACTTTCAATACTTGCAACCCAATTTTCAGTCATAATTTTCTTTGCGCCCCCTTCCCCCATTCAAACAATAACAATATACTTAATTCAGTAATAATGTACTTAAGACGTAAATCTACAATACGAATTTAATTACAAACCATACGAATTGTCAAGTATTAAATTTTTTATATATTATTTTATATATGGCAAAGTCCATGGGGTCATTGGTAGTTGTTAAACTTGGTATTATTAAGTTTATTATCAAATACAGTGTGCAGTACTGATACATTTATAAATGTATTATATCAGAGTAAGCGTATTTTATTAGCGCGTTTTTCACGTAGTGGAACAAAAGTGCTATTAGGACGCAAATTTTCATATTTCGTTCCATATTTTGTCGTACCTTTTTCTCAGCAATAAGCAACTAATTGACCTCGTTTTTCGGCATTTGTGCCCTAGATGAGCCGAATCATATTTAAATTTAATAATTATTATTTTTTTTAGTACAGTACTACTTTTTGTTAGTAAAAAGTTCATTAGTTACATTATTGTAAATACAACATGTGAAAAACGCGCTAAAAATACTTGGCCATGCAATGATTGATATCTTGTTTTTATTATGCCAAAATGTATTTTGTTTTGTTTCCTTTAAGTAAATTAATAATATCTTTAAATAATATTTTATTTTCAACTTTTTGATATGCCTTTGTTGGGTTATCACGCCCCTCTAGGGGAGCGCGCCCCACAGTTTGAGAAACGCTGAGGGAATTGACTCCAATGTCTAATGATTTCTGCCATACGGAAAGCCAACTTTACAATTAAAATACTCATTTATTTAAATGAAAAATTTTTTAATAAATTTTCGGGAATTTTTGTATGCAAATGGGGCTATTATGTTTAAAAAGATATGTATGGTTGAAAATATGTATAAAAAATTGACATTTTTTGATCCATAATGCAGACATTTAATGAGCGTGGTAGGGGTTAAAATTGTATTACGAGATCTGTTGGCGATGAACCCCATAATTTTGAATGATGGTGTCCTACTTAGCACTTTAGCCAGTAAGCATGGTGTAGGAAAATAGAGTGCTATGTTGATATACATTAATAAATTTAATGTGTATCAACCTCCAAGTACGGTTAGTCTTAAGTGGTAAAAAGATACAAACCCACATCTTCAAAGAAATGATGACGACTATGATTTGATCTCTCGGTTATCAGACCATATATAATTATATAGTTGTAATTTATTCCGCATAATTATACATTTACTGTAAGTATTCATTTCTATTTCATTTGGGAAAATACAATAGATTTTTAATGGTTTTTTTACAGCTGAAATACAGATCTCTTGCAAGTTTGTGTATAATTAACTATTTTTGGAGAACTTGAGCTGAATTCTATGAGATATTTTTGTGCTTGAATAAGTTTATATTTAACCCAATATGAAGTTAGAAAAGATATAAATATTTTAAATGTTCTTATAGCTTATTTTAAGCAATAATGTTTTTCGTGATTTGCAAACAAGTAGTACTTTATGTATTAATACAATTAAAATGAAAAAGTAAGGAATAATACCTATAGAACATAACTCTCAAAATATACAGAGTGTCCCAAAACTAGCGCCCAAACTCTTCACAGAAAAATTCCGCGTTGATTCATAGAACTGCACCTGTATGATTCATGGTTTATAAAAAAAATACGAAAAACAAACAATGACGTCACAGTCGTATTGACAAATATTTATAAAGGCAGATGTTCAAAGTGTTCGCTATGCATATCAAGTAGGCTTGAGAAAGCTGAGGAATGAATGAATTCACACGCCGAAGAGGCAGCACGCAGACGAGCAACTAAATCCGTTTGAGTTGTCACTACGTCTCGATACACCAATTTCATGAGAATTCTCCATAGTAAGAAAATCCAATGGTATGAGATTTGTCGATCACGGCGGCCATAGAAACAGATACTGATCCAGTGATCAGGGTACACCATACCCAGCCAATCACGTGTAGCAGCACAAAAATGTGCTGGAGCCCCATGATGAATCATTATGCATCATCATTCCTTCCTCATCATGCAACATCATTTGCCATATTTTTCTCGTAAACTGTGGATCATACAGGTACAGTTCCTTGGGCACTTTTTATGTACTCACAAAGAGAAATCTGGATGTGCGGAGCTTGGGCGCTATTTATGGGACAACCTGTATCTATAAAATCATTTATCTATCTATTAATCAATTACGACAAAAGTCCTCATTGACATATATAGTCTTTGTACTTTTCTCCTCAAACGAAAACTTCGACACGCTATCTTGTTTCTTTGAAATGTTGATGGTTTAATTGATTCATATTTCTATTTATTTTCCCCAATGATTCAGAAGAAGAATATGTTTGAACAAACCTATTTTAAATATTTCCCAATGAGAAGTCATGCGTAAATGGAAGAAAAAATTCACAGGATATCCGATACCATGCTGTCTTGAAAGATTTACAAAAAAAAAAAGGAACATTTGTTTATAGGAAGTAAACAAACATTAATTAAGCATAAATAATGATGAAATGTATTAATATTTATATTGAATTTTTTTGTTCAAGCTGCATTGTTCGATTATTTTTTTAAATAATTTAAGTAATCAAAAAGTTTGAAATCTCTCTCTCTATAATGTAAAGTTATTGGTCATTCAAGAATATACACTGCTTGACTCTTACTAAGGAACAACAGATTTATGAGAGCCGACAAAACTGTTTATTCAATCGAAATTTCAAAAGTATCTACAGAAAGTTACAATTAATACTATTGAATACCGTTCAAATAAATTTCGTCTTTTTCAGCAAGTATTAAGTGGAGAATCTTCGTAAGCCATTATTTGAGTGATATAATTGCAGGTGAGCAGTTGGGAGACTTGAAACTAGAAAAAAGGCTCTTAAGTTGCCACAGCAACGAAATAATAATAATAATAATAAACGTTATTTCGTGCTTAAAAAAGGCCGAGGGAGATGGAAATGCTCTGTGAAAGCATGCTGATGGTCATGAGAGTAACCACATCCCAAGAAGAAGCTTCAAGAGATTGAGAGATTAAAACGCTAGTACCACTCCTGTACAGGGACGTCTTAAGGGATGAGTGGAATGTGCCCGGTTCTAGGGCCTTGCTCTAGCTAGGGGCGTCGTTTCGTTCTGAACTCTGTCTTAATAAGATCATGATCTGGATAATTTTAATGTGGTCAAATATTATTCCCGTACATATTCTAAAAAAACCCAGGGAATTTCGAACTGGTCTCAGGCAGACTGTATTATAAAGTGATGACCGTTATCCATGTCTAAACCTAGGCATGGTACCATGAACAATCATTCAACTCATTTAGTCGAAATGCGGTCATCGATCGCAGCGGTTTGTGCCTAGGTTTTTTCTTATATATTCATTTGTTTCAAATTGCCGTTTGAAGAGTATTTGACAATGCATGCTTTATACCGTCTACTTTTAAGTATCTCAAGTAGGGTCAACTTTTGCATAGTGACCAGGGCATTAGTCTTAAGACGTCCTTGCTCCTGTATCTCCAAGAGTAATTTATCGGTGGTTGAAACAAGCCGGTTTATAAGCGTGGATACCTGTTAAGTACATTCAACTACATCCCTTCCATCGCTGTGAAAAGTTACACTGGTGCTAAAATATTCACTTAGCATAACAGTAGCTCTTAGACGAATGCAGATTTACCGTGGTGAGATTCTGAACCCAACTACTCTAGAGAGAGAAGACAATCCTTACTAACCACAGAATGTTCGTATCGTGTATCGGTATGACGGAATTTTCATGGTGTAGGCCAGATGGTAGAACATTGCTACACATCTTTGACGCATGTACCTTTACATCACAACAGGATTGTACTGATATTTCCCTGAGCTATGTTCATCTTTATTACGAACCCTGAGTTGAGAACTTATGTGAATAAATAATAATGTCCATATTCACACTGGATAGTAGGAGTCCCAAAGTTTCTAAGGCCAAGGATGTTGAACGCATGGAATTCACTAAGCTTGTGTTTTTACTGGATATAAATTATATTGGACAAACTTAAGTTACTGTCAGTGGATTTGTTTGCTAAAGAATAATTGGAAAATTATTCTTTAACAAACAAAGAAATATTGGTTATTTATGATTTTTGTTATGCCAAGGGAAGTGTTTCTGCAGTTTTTTCAAGACCATTGGGCATCTGAAAGAAAGTAATTACATGTGTAAAAAGAAGCCATTTTATGATGTAGAACAGGGGTCGGGAGCCTATGGCACGCGTGTTACATGTGGCGCGCAATACAATTCTTAGTGTCACTCTGCACTACTCTACAAATTTGTCAATATTTGAGTACATGGAAGTTGATAAATTTGTAATGGACCTTATTTGACAAACATTTTCAGAATCATGAACATTTACGGAACTACAAAAAAAATTTGAAAAATAACTAAAGATAAATTTACCGGTATTTTGTAAATTATTGAATGTCACTGCTGGAGAGATTTTATTGTTTGAAGAGAGAAAATTGCTTGTACTCTGCTTTCCGCTTTTGATTTTATAAGTATGCACACGCAATGTATGAGTATGTTCATGTATAAGTAAAAAATATTTCCTCATGCGAAAAATATTTCATGTCCGCAAAGAAACTGTTTAACAACGGAATGCTCTGAATTGTTTCAAATCGAAAATCAACAATTATACCTCTGATTTCTGGATGAAAGTAGAGCGTCGCAAGCACTAGGTTCACAATAAAATTTCTATTTATTTTTTTATTTAACTATAATGAACGGAAATACTTATAATTCATGTTGTCTATTTCTAATTTTAATATAAATATGTTTCAAAATACGTAATATATGTACAATTTTAATTTTTAAAAAATTTTTGTTGAAGAAATGGTTATATTTTATGCTTTTTATTTTTATGTTAAGAAATATCTTTAAGTGATGCAAAATTAATAAATAATAAAACTGTAAATCTATATTATTGACCTTTATTTCTTAACTCAATGTGCTTTTTGCGGGAATCGAATTGTTTCAAAAATATCCTTCTGTGTGGCACGCTGAATTATGTTAGTAGACTGGTTTGGCAGCTTCAGCTAAAAGGTTGCCGACCCCTGATGTAGAAGGTGAATGAGAAGCATTACAGTGGCGATTTAAAAGCTTATAGAAAATGATTCTCTGTAGTATTTAAAATCGGACATGAACTTTAAAGTTAAGTAAATCAATAATATCTTTTGTTACCTATTAAAATATTAAATTTAATTCGAATTCGGATTTGTGAATTTTAATAAATAATTTAAGTATTCAAACAAATTCATAATTAAGTATTAATTATCGGAATTTTGAGATTTATATTCCATTCACTTAAATTTAAAATGTACTACAAATTTTTTTCCTAAAAAAATAGTTATAGTTATTAAGTTGTTACAGGTGACTTAGGAGTAGAAAAATGCTTCTTAGCACTCAAAATAAAAAAAGTATTCTAAGCCTTTTTATCAATATAAGAGAAGACACTATCACAATAGATTCAAAGATTTTTCTTTATGACAATAATTAGCCTCTAATTTAATTGAAATTGCTTTGATTATTTACAAAACATCATTTCCAAAATGTAATTCTTGTTTCAGGTGTATTCCATAAATGTATTATTTTTACAAATTTTAAATACGTTACATAAAATTTTGCAATAATTTAAAGCAAAATTATTGAAATATTTAAGCACTTTAAGTATATTGCATAAGGAAAATGCAATACATTTTAAGTGCTTAGATATTTCAACAATTTTTTTCTCTGAAATAATGTAGACTAAAAACTATCTTTTAAGTTAAATAAATTCTTTAAAACAAATACTAATAATAGTGTGACTTACTTTTTACGTCACTAAAGTAATCATAGAAACATAGAGTCAAATCTGCATCTACTTTCGTGAAAAAAAAGTACAGAAATCCAAACACACACAGAAGAATAAGAATTAACATTATCAACATGTCTGAAAGAACTTTCTAAGACCACTCAAACCTAGTTTTTGATATCGTTATCTAAAAAAATCATCAAAAGGAAAAAAGAATTTCTAGCTAGATCTGAGCTCCGCATACAAAACGCTTAGATATGCGGCAAGGGAAAGAGTAGAATCTACTTCGTTACTCTGGTTTTTTTATTTGTAAAGATTCATTCTTTGAAATAGCGAAATATCTATTTCCAAAATAGCTAGTGTTTTATTTCCTTGCATTTTATTGCTGAGTTACAGCAATTCTATTTTTAGAATACACATGTTTTATTCAATCATAAAATGAAGATAAACTTCACATTATTACATTCGTTGATATTTCCTCTCCTGCTAATATTTATTTTGTGAAAAAAAATTAAACATTTTATTTTAAAATCTGGGTTTTAAAAAAATGTTATTTTTAGATTAAAAAAACATTAATAATTTGGCAATTGAAATACTTGTTAAATAGTTAAAGTAAATTAGTATAAATAGTATGTTTGGAATAAAAAAAATCAAATCTTATAAATTAGAAAAATGTAAGGTCAAGATTCAGTTCAAAAACATCTTTACGTAAAATAATGTAAACAGACACAAGAGCTATAAATATGATTATCATTTTAAGTTTTATAGAAAGATATGCACATAATTTCTTTTAGGTATAACCATGATTTAGAATTATGACATTTTATTGAATTTCTTTAATGAGACAAGAAAATAACTAAATCATACTCGTATTCATTTGACATCTTTGCATTAGGGATAAAAATCATTTAAATCTAAAAAAGTACTTATTTTTTTAATGTATCTATTTATTAACTCATCTTTTATATATCCACGTATTATGTTTTCAGGTACGCGCCCTCCCTCACTCAGTACCGGTTTATCCACTGTGCTCTTGGGGCGGGCGCCCAGGGGCCCGGATAAGTTAGACTTAATCAGGTTTTCTGGAAAAAATTTCGATCCACCAGCGCCAAGGGGGCCTGCAGATCTTCTGCTCCCAGGGCCCGAAATTAACTTAAATTGGCACTGCCCATACTTCTATATTAAAATATTCTTTTGCTTTTAGCACGGAAGTTCCCAAACTTTTTTGTCTCATAGACCGCTTGCCATGTTTTTTGGTTTGGAGTTGACACCTACTTTACCTAATCCTGAATTTTTGCAAATTTATCAACTTAAATGTCTTTTCGACAGCTGATACAGCGCTACTTACTTTTAAAAAGTTTTAAGTTTCTCACTATAGTGAAGAGGGTAGAGTTTAAAACTTAAGAAACACTTGTTAATTAAACTAAAATTTTAATTAATACATAAAATCACTGATCAATAAACAAATGTTTAAAATGGGAGGCATGGCTCTGGTGCTCGAATAACAAATTTATAGCATTTGGCATCAATCTTGTCAGGTTTAACCCTAAATCTTCTCGGTTAGTATAGTGTCCAGTCTTTTTTTCCTTTCCTTTTTTTATTTTGGAGATTGGCAATCTTGCTGAAACTCCCTTCTCCCTATATATAGGAACTCACTTTCTCAAAATATTCCACAGTTCAGGATAAATAACAAATATGTCTTTTTAAAGCCAAAATAGCTGACATCTGTTTTCTAAACTTTACTTTAAGACTTTAAGATCTCGGTTACTGCCTATTCTGATAAGTTTTTTTTAGTAATATGAGATTTTTTTTTCAATGGGACCATATGAGTTCATTGCCTACTGTGGTAATTATCATAGTCAAAGCATTCTCAAACCTGGTTTCAAAATCTGAAGGAAAGAGAATCTGAATAATTCCATCTCGAATAATAGTTACTATTGCTTCAATGTTTCCTAGCACGTAACTGACAGTTTATTGGTGGAAATTTTAACATGGATTACTAACAGAGCAGATCTTTATCAGGAAAAGACAAACAATCACGCTTTAAATTCTATTAATAAAAATTCTTAACATTGTAGCAAACAATATAAGTAATAAGCTATTTATTTAGCTTACATTCCTTCAAAGTACATACCATTATGCATAAATAAATAATTTTTAAGGTTTTTTTTTCTGAATCAAGGATTCTAAGACGCAGAACTTACAGCGAATTGGTTACGGATAACTATACAAAATAAAAGATATTTAATTGTATTTGTTCATTTAAGGAATCAAAATAATGAATATTTTAAAGGAAAGACAAATAAGCAAAGCTTTTAATAAAAATGTTGTTGTTTAATTCCTAATCATTTAGCCCTCACTAGTTAGTTTCTTAGTGTTCCCTATTGAAATGTCCGACCTTGAGAAGAGACTTGACTCTGTTTTTTTCAAAGAACAAGCTAGTTTCAATAAAGGAAGAAGCAATGAATACTCCATTAGAAGGATGACGATAATATAAACTATCCTTCTATTTATTGTTTCTTCTTTACGAACTTCCACATGTAAATCGATCAACAAATTAGGTCTCTTTGATGCGAGTCAATTTGTACCGAATATAACAGAAGAAGCAGACAGTAGGGATCTAGTTTTGAAAAGAAATCGTCTGGGTCCCAGCACACTTGGAGAATTGGCACTCCCTGCTGTACATCGACTCGTGGATGGCATGTTATGAGTTCCAGCCTAGTGTTACTGAGGACTAGCCGTGTAGAGAGAGACGCTGACCAGCCGTGTAGAGAGAGACGCTGACCAGCCATGTAGAGAGAGCTACTGAAGACTGGCCGTGTAGAGAGAGAGAGCTGCTGATTAGCCGTGTAGAGAGAGCCACTGAAGACTAGCCATGTAGAGAGAGCTGCTGAAGACCAGCCGTGTAGAGAGAGCTGCTGAAGACCAGCCGTGTAGAAGAGAGCTGCTGAAGACTAGTCGCTGTAGAGAGAGCCTGCTGAAGATCCAGCGTGTAGAGAGAGACACGTGAAGAATAGCCGTGCAGAGAGAGACTGCTGAAGACTCAGCCAGTGCAAAGAGAGCTGCTGAAGACCAGCCGTGTAGAGAAAGTTGTTGGTTAAATCTGTCAAGGTTAAAAGTCCTCCCGTTGATTTGGTGCGGAAGTTAGGAGAGGAGATGCCAGCTCAGGTGACATCTTCGTCACTTGAACCTGGTTCAAAATTATGAA
>BMAO01010385.1:0-15696 GCA_019973975.1 Trichonephila clavata
GTGTGTGTGTGTGTGTGTGTGTGTGTGTGTGTGTGTCTGTGTGTGTGTGTGTGTGTGTGTGTGTGTGTGTGTGTGTGTGTGTGTGTGTGTGTGTGTGTGTGTGTGTGTGTGTGTGTGTGTGTGTGTGTGTGTGTGTGTGTGTGTGTGGTTACTTTTTAAACCATGTAAGTTAAATTAATATTTTAAATCTTACTTTCAATTGCTTTTCGAATTACTAATGGATAATACAAACCCGAATGTAATTTGAACAATCATAAAAGAATCATCACAGTTTTATCACAAATTTTTATAGTCCCAGAATAATGATCATTAATTAATAGGTTCAAACAAATAAATCATTTTAAGCATTTGAAAAGCAATCAATTCGTGACATTTCTTGATTAATATATGTAGATTAAACAATTCACAGAATCCTCCAACATTCATTCGTATAATAATTTTTCAAGTTATAAATGTTAAGTGAGATTGAGCACTTCTGTCACGTTAACTAGAACCATTTATCTTTCTTGAGAATAATATAAGAGTCTCTAGTGGCACCATAATGCAAACATGTTACAATACAAGACAGAAAACTCAAAATATTCTCCCACAAAGAATATATGTAACAAGATGTTACCATATGCAATTCAGAAGTCCATAAATTTACGCTGTTACTTGCAGCGGTTACCATTCGTTGTAGCAGTAACTGTAGGTGGTCAGGATAGCATTTATCGGTGAGCATTTTCATAGTAATAATTCCTTACTGGCTCTAAAGAAAGTCTGAATTGTCTTCAGCGTTATATTTTTATGTTTAAGAGAAATTTAATCTCTTAAAGAGTTTGTATTTAAGAAGAAAATTTTATATATGGTGTGCATATATCTATTGTTACGAATTTTGTTTATAGAATGCTTAAAATAGTGTAAACAGTTTATATCTGGATGTGTAATACGTTAATATTACTCTTAGTTGTGCTCATTTTATGCTAAAATTGTAATATTCACAAGCAACGCCGTTCTTTACATTATAATGACGATTCAATGGAAACTTGGCTAAATCTTGGCGATGGAACTAAGTTGGCATCAATTTGTCGACACATCTATATATTCTATGCATTATTATGTACTATACATATTTGAAATTTGTGATCTTTGTATATAATTAAATTAAAAACTTACAATACGAGACAAGGATTCACTCAGTGTTCTTCATGAGAAAAAATTCGATGTTTTCCGTTACAAATGCAAAATTATTCCAAGTGACACGTTCTTCCCAGTTTATAAGCTGTTTTTAACACATTGTGCCTCATTAAAATCAACCTGTTTATACAGCAGAGCTTTGAATTTTTTATCTTATCCTAGTTAGTCAGGTTGTGTTAATAAATGAATACCTTAATAATATATGCAATAATTTATTTGCACATTAATATTTACAATTTTTATCATATTTTAAATAAAAATATAAATCTATCTCTCTGCCTTTCCACTTTTTACTTTCTTTATGATATGAATTTGGTTCCTCATCTCCACACAAAAAAATTTCTTTTAAATGGGGCTGCAGATTGGTAATTACCATTGCAGACCTAGTACGTTTCCCATGAGCTGGTGTCACTTTTTAGTGAGTCACCATATTGGTGGAAAACCAATCACTACAATGTAATTTTGACGCTCGGTTTCCTCCCCAGAGGGAGGCACCTGAGATTTGACGATGTGAAGTTGTACAAGGAATTTAATTTTTCCAAAAGCATCTAAGCCAAACAGGCAATCTGGAAGTATTTGACATGCCACATAATCATAAGATGTGGATGCTAGATCTGGTGCGAGTTGGGGTTTGAAGTCTCTAGAGTTACGACTTCTTTAGGATATTATCTCTAAGTAAGTAATTAACAACGATTCCGTGTCTAGATCTTTGTCTCAAAGTTTATGTGCCATAAAAGTGATCTGGTCTTTCTCATGAATTCCAGATACATACGCCAGACAAAAAGAGAGAGAGAGAGCCGCACAGAGAATAGGTCGTTTATGTTTCGTTAACCGCGATGTCTGTCCAAAATACAACATTCTTATAACCATCTTCTAAGAGCATCTCTATGGCTCTTTTTTGTTAATGAACAAATCGAAGACCAGTAAAACCTTACCATTTTCCATTGATATTATTTAGTTGCTCTATTTACCTCAAGCTCTTTTGGTGTTAATCTCTCAAACTAGAATTTGCGAGTAATTGTAATAGACGAGTACTCTTAGTCTGGCCACGATGAGTCATGACCGGCATCGTTTTTGTCGAATTGTATGTTCTAATCCTTGTGCCACTGAATAGATGTTTTGTATAGAGGGGCTGATGCATGTCAAAACTGTGTAGGCTCAAAGTCCTCATGTAGAGTAAGGTTTCTGAAGTATTACCCTCGCCTCTTGACCGAGGTTCAAAATTACGAGGTCGATCGTCAACATCTCATATGTTGCTTTTTTTGTTGTGGTGGTGGTGGTGCTGTTGTGCGTTTCATCCTGAGACGCATGCAAAAGATGAGATATAGGTAAATAGAAATATACAATGCAATCACAGAAGACTATAGACTTTATTACAAACGATGATATAAGCATAGAACAGAAGATTGTGCGCTGCTTTCCATTCGAGATTGTTCGAGAAAATGTTCGAATTCAAATGATATTTTAATTTACGAACATATGAAATAAATTAAATAAATTGAATTGTTAACGTACAGAAGTGTATTAATAAATGCTCATAAATGTGTTTACCAACTGCAATGACAGGAGCAGTACTTGGCAGGATCAACAGTACGACTGATGATTGCACAATTTCTTTCTTTTGAATACCCTATAGCGCATCTTACTAACTAAGTATTGTTCAGTGGTCGAATGCTCAACTAACGACAAATAAATTCTACTAAACTAAATTGAGATAGTTTTATGCTTTTAATGTCATCTATATACATATTTATAAGTTTAGTGAGTTCTGCCCTATTAATTCTAAATACTATCAACTACTAGAAAACGAAGCAAACATCATCTTAGCAAAACTAGGTCAGAACTGCCTTGGAAGCGAAACAAAAACACATTTTACACATACAGAAAAAGTGGGAGCGCCATCTATAGGGCTTTTCGCCACATACCCATTGTTGTTGCGTATGTGCAAGATATATATTTTCTTCTTTCAAACTCTATACCAATCACTCGATCAAGATTGCAAACTTGTATTAATATTGTAAATTCAATTTAGAGGAATCATTGCAAACATTGTTCTAAAAAATTGCTTGTTAACGATGCTGTGTGTATGTGAATTATGCATTTATTTTCAATTTAATTTTCTTTTGTCTATGCCTAAGTGCTTCACATGGGCCTACAAATATGTGTATAAAATTATTTATTATAAAATGCTTTTCCTTATAGTTTTTTCCGTCATCCTGAATCATCCAGTATAATAAGATTTCTTCTATTTGATTTTCAGTATGCAATTCGCCTTAAATTTCTACATTTAACTTCATTATGTATGCGCAAAAAGTCAAAAGGAAAAAAAACTCGCATGGAAGATAAAAAATCTGATGTAGATTTCATTTTCTTACTCAATGCACTAACAATAGTAGCAAAGTATACAAAATAATCTGTTCAAGAAACTGAACTTTTACTTATTTCTAACAGTTTCTCGCTAATACAATTACATTGTTCGTGTGACAGCGTGAAATCTATTTGGCTGTAGCGATAAAAATAAAAAATGGCTCATCTGATAAACGAAAAGGTCTTCATTCAATTTCCTTCAGAAACCCGAGTAACTTCCCGAACGCATTTTATTTTGCATGTGCTCAAATGGTTTCATTCTGGGGAAAAAAGATATGGAAACATGAAGTGGATACATTTATTTCGGAGAAGGTGATACTAACAGTACATGTTTATCGTTTTTAACACTATTTTATAAGCTTCACTTGTACGTAACGGAATCTTTGAACTCAATTTTTACCCATTTCAAAAGGTCAGATTAATTTGAAATTTCGCCCACTTATCCAGGAGCGACGACAATGCAATAATTTAATAACTCTTTGTTCCATTGTCCTGATCAGAATCCTCAGGATGAATGATTTCCCATTTTCAAACCCCATCTGGCATCTGGTGGCTAATTTCAGATCCCATTTCCAGATTTGGTGACTTATTCCAGATTTGGCGACTAAAAGATTAAGTTACAACTTAGTTCGAGTAACTGTAAAAAGATGTTTTTTAGTTTTTTTAAACTTTTCTGAATTATATACCTGGTGTTTTTTGACAATTGAGAGAGATTAAAGGTATTAAGTTAAAAGAAATTTGAAAGATCTAAAATAGATTTTTTTTTTCTATGGTATTAAACTTTTTATTAATTTTTGAAATAGTAATGCCAAAAAATCTCATACTCAATGTATCACAATAAGTGAAAAGATATGTTTGATTTGGAAAATCTGATGTATAAACTAAGCATTTAATTATAATTTTCTGCATAAATATTTCTTTGAATTTTTGTATCCAAAAATTGGAATGCTATTCCGTTTTAATATTTGCAAATTTCATAATTTGTATTGAAAAGTCAATAACAAGTAAAAGGTTTTGTCAAGGTAAAATAACTTATACGGATTAAAAAAGACATCTGTTATAGCCTACTGGAAATTAGTTAACTATTATCATACATTTATATACCTATGTGAAAAACCTATGTAAAGTATCCTTAAAGTTATTTATATGGTGCATGGAAATAGTATTTTACTAAACTATCAAACAATCTTTAGAGAATAATTTTTCGTAAACTATATAATATATAACGGATTAGAAACCGCTGTGAATATTTGTAGACAAATGTATCCCACCCTTTTAAAGTAGGCTATGGGCCGTGGGTAGCCTAGTGGTTAGAGCATCGGACGCCAGACCGGAAGGCCTGGTCAGAATGGTGTCGCCATCTATCGTGAGCAAATTCGTGCTGTCATCTTCATGGGCTCAAAGCTTAGGCTAATGACAGACGTATCTCTAACCCGTTACCATGATGAATTTCGCGGGCCTCGATCTGACTACGTCAGATAGATGGCATTAGAAACAACAAAGTAGGCTATGTGTTAGACATTGCATCAGAGATCAATAACACTTATACTTAAAATAAATTGCCTCATTTGAATTACTCATAACTCTTTTTATAGTAATTAAAAAGTTAACCACTCGTTTTTAATTACATTACATTTTTAAGAAGGTGTATACTGAAATTTTTGCCGCAATATACACTTTTATTCTTCGGCACAAAGGGATTTACATTCATATAACACAGATAAAAAAATTATATCTCAATTAGTTACCTGATTTGCATTTAAATATTTTAAAGAAATATCTTTTATTAGTGTTATGTTTTTAATATAAAAGATAACTCGTACTATATGAGCGTTACGCATGGCGGACAACTTTGCTTTGTAAAAAAACATATACTTATCAAAAAATACACTACTGGGTAAAAGAATTTTACTTAAATATTTAAGTAAAACTTTTACGTTTATATGCTCGGATATAAAATAAAACTGTTTTCTTTGTACATGTATATAAGTATCGTATTTTATAATTTTTCCTTTTTAATTTTTAAAAAACAAATTTAAATAAATTTCTTCAAAAAAGAAATTTCCTATATATATATAAGCATACAAAAGTATACATTCATGAAAAATTTCTTAAGTATTTGTTAAAATTTAGTGATAAAATATTTTCAATTTAAAAAAATTGACTCTTTCGCTAAATTTTGTTACTTATGCAAATTTCAGATTTTGGTGTGTATAAATAAATAGTGCAATAAAATTTATATTCTATTTAATACATTGTCTTTTTTTTTTAAGACTTTTTTCATAAGGAACATTTGAGACTATTTTTAAAACGTAGCAAAATAAACTATTTTTAAAGAAATAAGGTAAAAAACAGACAACAAGCTTACATTTGAGAATTTTATATCAGTTTATTTCCATTATAAGTCAAATTGTGCTATATATACAGGGATAGTAAGTTAATTCAGTATATTAAAGTTTAAACTCCATTCTAAATCCATTTTTTATTAAATTTCATCAAATTGCAATGTTTGTATTTTTTTTTGTTTTTTTTTTTGGTTAGTTAAAGTTGTTTCCTGAATAACTTTAAAGCAGTTTACGAATCAAATTTAAAGCATTTCCCAACAATGAGTTTTGTTTCCATTAATTGTAGCATAGGTTAATCAACAAATGTCTTCCAGAATATTGAGAAACAAATGAATTACTTCTTGGAGAAAATCTACAATAAACAAAACAAACATTTGACCAAATGTCTTCACACGGCATATTTAATTATAACAGTTTAAAATTAAAAGATATAAACGTTTTTGTCGCCGTAATTTAATACTTTTTTATTTGCACTTTTTTTATTTAATAGAATATAATTTAAATAGGAAGCAAGTCAACTACTTAAAAAACATATATTCTTTTTCGGAAAATATTTTTTATTACAAGGAAAAATGTTTTCCAGAAAAAGGAATAAATATTTATGAGATTTGTGATAACAAAATCCATGTTAAATTTATTTAAAATTAGTATAAAAAACTATTATTTTATTGAACACAAAAAAATTCATGTTTTAACGAAATATTCATCGTCTGTAGATAACTGAATCTAGTTGAATCATATCTATTTAATTAAACTATATTTCGAGTAAACTTTGTATGTCTTAAATTACGGCTAGCGGATAGGAATTATTAAGCATTCTTTCGCAACATATCATGTTAACTGACATATATCATGTTCTGGAGATTCCTGCTATTTCCCATTCCCATAGTTTAGATACTCAACGCATTTGATAATAGTGAATGATGGAAAGATAGAATATTAATAATCCGTTTTGGAAACCAAAGGTCATACTAGTCTTGGTTCTGAAGTAATATATTATGGCATAAGATAGGCGATCAAGTAGTGCTTTTCCTTCACTGGGACTGTACCCTTTAGTGCATGTTCCACCCCGCTCATTGTTATGCAAATTCTGAATTCCAGACGGAGTTCCATCCGTCACTCAAGACTACAGAGATTGCATATTGAGACAAATTATTATCATCACATGTCTTAATAAATTTCTGTCTTGAGATTTAATAAAGTTTTCACATACTTTTGTATATTTGATTGCCATAAGGAGTACTAGGGAATTCCTAAATGCATGTTTCAATTTCATGTTATTATAAACTAGAAATAATGTACGAATTTAATCAAAGTTCAGTATTATTGCAGAGTCTTCCTTGTTTTTTTTTTATTTTAAAGTTATCAACCAAGCGCCTTTTTTATGTATGATCTAATTAATAATAGAATTATGATGATTGTAGCCTTTTTTATAATCCAATAAAAAAATGTGATTTTTTAGAAATGTATTCTTTTTCTGTCTGTTAATTTTCCCTTTATCAAATTTAAAAGCATCTCTTAAATTAAAACATAACCTCTAAACAGAAAAATAATATAATTTTATATTATTGTATGTATTGTTCCAAAAATTTTAATCGTTTTATATTATTATTTAGAATTAATTTGATATCGACACGCTGCTCGCTTTTGGCGTGATTTTGAAATTGCGCCAAATAGATCTTTGACGGTCAATCTAATAATATGGTTTGTAAACTATAACTCTGCGTAATTTTACAACTATTTGGCAAAAATTGTGCAACTTACCAATATCAAATTAGCGCTTATTATTATGTTTTCTTCATTTTGTCATATCATATGCCAAATATTTTTTTTCCAATTGGGGCTGCGCTTTGGTAATTACCATTGCAGACCTAGAACATTCTCCGGGAGCTGGTGTCAGTCACTTTTTACTGACATATAGGTAGATACCAATTGCCGCAATGTAGTTTTTAACTCTTAGTTTCCTCCCCATAAGGAAGCACCTGAGCTCTGACGAATATTTTTACAAAAATTAAACCACCGTTTTAAAATATTCTTCGAGCTCCATAAACGTTACTTAACTAATGTAAAAAAACAAAGCTACTTTTTTCTTACAATTTTAACTCATTTATAAGAAAGAATTTTATTTTTTTTTTATTTCTATGTATTTTTAAAGCCTATTTGTCCAAATGTTGTATAAATAAATTTGCAATAGATTTTAATGCATCGCAGTGAGAAAGATACTGTAAAGTACATTTACTTGTCACCTAATAATGGGTTATTTCTGGATTCAGAAAATAGCTTGGATCTGTGTAGTAAATATATTTTAAAGTATATACGGAATTCTTTTCATTTTTAGTGGGATTTCTTCATAACTAAAAAGCAAATAAGATTCATATAAAACGTTTTAAAAGAACTTTTTTGCAGTACTTGCGCATATCGAAGAACTTTTCTGGATAAAAAATGAATGCAATATTTTCAAGTGATGCGAAAAAAATTCATACCTCAAGAACTGAAATGAATTATGTGCATTTTTTTGAATAAAAAAAAAATTATTTGCCCTTGGAGTGAGTACATATCTACATTCCTCCCCAAATCTGCGGCAGCATATCAAAAGAAGCAAATCATTTTTTGAGTCAACATTTTACGGAGCGCTTAAATTCGGTAAATATGATAATATTGACTCTGAAATATGTCAGGGAGTGAAAATTCAATTTCATGCATTTGCTCAAAAAATTATCTTTATAGTATAAAGATTCATATTCAGAATTTTATAAAAGTTCCCTGTTAATAATCTAATCCGATTGTTGTTAATATTTTGAATATTATCCGATACATTATTAGTAATAATAATTTACACAAACATGTATAAATAATTTATTTAAATTACATATCATAAATATACTTTTTTTTATCCATTGAGGCTGCGGATTGGTATTTTTACCATTGCAGACCTAGTACATTCCCAAGAGCTGGTATCACTTTTTAGTTCGGCGCAGTATAGGCGGATACCAATCGCCGCAGGTAATTTTGAAGCCCAGTTTTCTCCACAGAGGGAGACACCTGAGCTCTTGACGATGCCGAGAGCATCCAAGCCAAACAGACACTATAGGGATTTTTTACATGCCGTATAATCATACGACCTGGCCGCTGTCGATTTTCTGCATCACGAAAATCCACCGACTTGGGCGGGGTCGAACCCGCAACCTTGGGTGCAGAAGGCCAGCTACAAACCAACTGCGTCATTCAGCCGGTATAATTATAAATACTATAAACAATAAATCAATAAGAATCTAATTGAAGTTTTAAGTTTTGATCACATTTATATCGAATTTGTATTTATATGCATCTTCTAAGACAGACATCCCTAGAGCCATGGACCGGTACCGGGCCACCCAAGGAACATTAAATTACTTCCCTTTTATTTACTATGGTGTATTAATCAGTTTTGTGCAATTTTCTATAGATGTAAGTAATCAACATTCTCTCTCTGAGACCAAAGTAAAATAACCAAACGTTGACCGGTCTGTGGCGATAAAAGGCTTGAGAAACACCGTTTTAAAACATTTTCCTAATTAAAGCGTTCAAATAACATTTTTTGAAGTGAAAACTTCCTTAGCGACATTTGGCACTTTTTGGTAGGGGAAAATCTTATGGGTTCGCGTCACCGACATGCTCTGACTGGCGCACGCACAGTGTGCTGTTCGCCTTAGACACTTTTTGGATGGGTGAAATCCCGTGCGTTCGCGTCACCGACATGCTATTAGCAATATATCTGTAGCTATACAGCTGACGTATAGTGCTGTGTATATCTTTTAGTGAAATTGAATAGATTTAGTGAAAAGTTCAATGTGTAGTGCATTGTTGAAATAGTGTTTTTGTTTAATTATTATTTGAATCGTTTAATTGAAGAATATATGTGTAGCTCGTTGTGATTCCGAGAATGGGCAATACATATTAATGGTTGCCGTTTATATTTCGCCTGGAAAATCTATGAGACAGATACAACAATTTTTATTCGAAAATTTGATGATTTATACAAGAAGGTTCTGAAATACTCGAAAAAAGATTTGGTGAAAAATATATGATAATGTACCGATGATTTTAAGTGGAGACTTAAATATTAACTTTGCAGATGATAAAAATCTACCACTAATTGAATTTCTAAATGAAACACTTAATTTAAATATGTCCAATAATCGAAAACTCAGTACTACAAAATATAAAATGACGATCGATGCGGTTTTTATGCTATACTTAGATAAATTTGAATCAAACATTTTCCTTTCTTACTTTAGTTATCATAAGCCTTATAGTATCTTTTTTAGAACAAAATAAAATAATTGAAAGTACAAAAAGTCTAAGTATTGTTGAAATTAATATATTCAAAAAAGGTAATACAAAAATAATAAATTTTCAACAAGTAATTTTCAAAGTGTATTATATTTTTCTGACACATACGTGAGCAATTTATTTTACTTTTAGAAGCATGCTTTTTTTTCAATTCTCTCTCTCCCTATACATATACTCATATGTTTATATATCTTGTTCAAATTTTCAACTTTAATAAAATACTTTCTATTCATCCACAATCAAGTTCAAATAAATTTTTAAACTTGTAGTGGATGACATTTGACGTTAACACAGTTTCTTCAAATATTAACTCCTTAATTACCAGTTAATTAATAAATTAATTACCGGTTTTTCGACGCCAACTTAGATTCATCTCCATTTTGTAACAATGTAACTGTTAAAATAATGACAAAAGTTGGCGTCGAAACTGGTTTTTCAGCCAAACTAACCAATCCGAGTATGCATTGTTGCTACAATGCAGATAAATCATGCTTACTTTTCAATTCTTACTATTAGTTCACTCTTTCCCTATATATAAGTATTTATTTATTTATATATATATCTTGTTCAAACTTTCAATCGTTAATAAAATACTTTCTATTCATCCATTATTATTAGGAATTGACTTAAAATGTTTTTTATATTACTTGTTTACTTTAATTCTGCATGTCTTTCATGCTAATAACAAAGTATTAAAAGTGTAAAGTGTGAGAAAAAAATTTTTAAAACATTTACTATAAAAGTGTATTTATTGATTTAAATTCGGTACTAAGATTAAAGGAAAGTGTTATTTTGTGTAAACTTCTAGATCTATGTTTATAATAAAAATGAATCAATAACAACTTCTTATACGTATTGGCCATAAACATTTTATTATTTATATCTGGATTAATTTTTAATCTAGTTTTAACATTACTTTTGAAGGAATATTTTGCTTACAATTTTAATACGTTTAATCGAAATATTTGAATTACAATAAATATTGTAAAATTGCTCTTTTTTTAATAACTACAGTTTGAACTTTTTTCCAAATTACTGATATTTAAATCACTCCGCTATGAACATTTACAAAATTCAAAATGACACCCACTTTGATATTTAGTAACATTTTTCTTCATTTCACTTTTTATTTCTTTCGGAAAAATAAATGTACTTAAACTATTAATCTAGTACAAAAATTCTTTCCGTTTTTTTTTTTTTTTTTTACATAAGTGCATTCTAACCATTTCCATTGTTAAAAATTACACTCAGTATGTTGCTCAGAAACATTTTCCTGGAATTCTCCTTAACTTTCCTTTCTTTAATAGTTAAACTTCCACAAAAATGCATCTAATTTTTATATATAAAGGGTACCATTTTGCTTGATGCAACAAACTTAATGGAATTTGGGAACATCATCTCAAAAGTATCGTTAAGGAAGAACAGTTTATATCCATTCTAAATACAAAAGAGAAAAAACTTTGAACAATGTTAAGCATGGTATTAAACTAACGATAAATACTGAAAAAAGAAATTTCTTCTTCTAATGATGTAATAAAAAAATTGATTTATAATATTGTTTTTCTTTAAATTTGTCTCAACTAATTGGTGTCTTGGTTTTCTTTCGTTAGGTTTAATATCATTAACGGTATCATCAGCGTAATTTCTGAAAATAAATATTAATTAATATTTTTATCATGTATTCTTAAACACTTTTTAAAGGCATTGGGGGAGATTGTTTTATTGAAAGTTTCTTTCCAAATAACAATAAAAAGTTATAAATTATCTTGTTAGCCCAAAAGGAAGTAAGAAAACCTAACTAAAAAAGCTAATTAACTAAAAAATTTGTAAAAGATATCAGCTGTAAAATAATGTTATTGTGTGAAAGCAGAATGTTTATTTGAGTACTTAAAAAGTATAATCATATAAATAACGAGAAGAATTTAAAAAGTTTTACAAAAATGCGAAATAATAAGTTTAAAAAAATCCATACAAATAATGCGAATACCATAATTTTTCTCAAAAACGATTAAACACAAGGAATTTTATTTTCTTCTTTTGACAGATATTTATAAAAGATTTTAAATCATAAAAGAATATGTTTAGTATTTTTGAGTTTATAATCAGATATTTTTCTGTTTCATTTCAAATGTGTATTATGAAACATATCTTTTGGTTCAATGTGTGTTACCATGTTCAATATTTTATATTTTTTCATAATTTCGATGTTTACACATATTTTTAATATGTTACGTGTTCAATATTTTTAATATGATCTATGTTCAATATTTATAGCTATTTTTAATATATTGCATGTTCAAAATATTTTATAAAAACACTGTCTGTTCTTCTTAAATATGCTGTAATAAGTTTTCAGGAGAGGATGGAAAAAATAAGCAATCTAGTAGATAATTTTTAGCCCCTAAAATACTCCTTTTGAAAGTATATTTAAGAAAGTAAGTAAAATGAGCACTATATTCATATTCCTTAAAATTAAAATCGTTACAACATAAAGGAATGTGTGCATTCATGTAAAAATAACATGAATGGTAAAGGTAACGTTGATATGTAAATGATTAAAGAAAATATAAAAATGCGTGAGAGCTGTTTATTCAGGATTCAATAAGATCTTCGCAGGCAGCTATGCAGGCCTCTAAACGGCAAGTCACACTATAAGAGTGCTCATTGAAATTGTCCTAAGATATTACTTGCTACAAACTGAGTCTACTGCAAATCTCAATTCCTCTAAGATATATGCTTGTAGTGCTCGGTGCTCTGTAAGTCCGAAAAGGGTCTACTCATGTTCGCTGGGGCAGAGCTCGAGTGATGCTGTTGCTTAGAGGAGAATGTCAATTTTATTCAGACTATGTAGTTCGTCATGTGACACAAGGCCCAGCTTTGTCTTGCTGCGATAACATACCCGGGCAAAGCTACTCGTATAACACACTTGTCTTATGTAAAACTGGCGGTAATGTGCACAAGGTACGTCAACCGCTCAAGCTTGATGGCACCCCAAAGCATGAAACCAGGTGGACTGGTGCAACGCTTGACATTACAAGTAGACAGATGATAATACCGGAAAGCCTACGCACCCATCCATGATTGCTATTTTTCAATAAACTAAATAGGAATTCTTCTGGAAAACAATATTCAGTGACATTCCTGGGACATCCTCAGGAAAGGGGCTATCCTCAGCCGCCATGCACCTTTGAGATGTCATTGTACCCTGAATATAAACCAAAGGCGGCCGGCTATTGCATGCAATGGCGTCCCAAACCATGATGCCCGTTGTCACGCGGTGATCCACCGAAGAAATGTGGCCAGAATGGGATTTGTCACCACGCCGCATCACATCCGTATACTGTGATAATTATTAGGCGAACAGAAGTGAGTGTGATTCATCAAAGACTAGACCTTGTGCCATTCCGCCGTTGATGTCGCTGTAGCCTCACACCTTTGAAACGAAATTTTATGAATTGGGGGCTCAATGGCAGCCTTTTTATTGGACATCATGACTACAGGCCACTACCAACTATTCTATACGAGCAATGATTTGGATCAATATGGGAATTAAGGATGTCCCGCAAAATGGTTACAGAAGTGGCTTGCAGAGCCGCCATCGCTTGTAGGTGGATGCGTTGATTCACTCATGCTGGTGTCTTTCTGGCTTCACCAGCACCCCTCAGACTTGCCCTATTTTTTGATTCAACCATCTTTACTACAGTTGATGTACCATGAACTGGTACCAGCTAAGGTTTGGTGTTTGAACCAACCAGTTCTTTTCAATCCAATCATGCCTTAATAAAATCATTCGTCTGATGGAATCGCCTCTGTTGGCCGCTGCCTGGTATTCTTTGCTATTACACAGGCCTTCTAAGACAGGAAAAATTTTCTACAATTATTCCTTACAGAAATTGTAGAAATAACTGCATGAATATTGTCTCTTCTGCAGGATCCTTCTCGTCATTTGTATTATTCGGTGAGGAGCACCCTACCCCAAAAAAGTGCATACTTTCCGTTCCTTCATTCTTGGTGTTGCGTTTTTAATATCACTCAGTGTATATATATATAGAGAGAGAGAGAGATAAAAAGTTGTGTTCAAAGAAATGATTACTTTTCCCTTAATGTATAAAATAGAAAAATACACATGTCTTTATGGTATGTTCTGTTTACAATTAGCATTATTTTTTTTTTACATTTAGCATTAAATTTTTTTACATTTATCCATTGGGGGATTTTTTATTAGCATATATTTGAAGAACTAAAGCTTCCTACATATCTTAAAGATCATCATCATTATTTTTACTGCTTAAATTACCATTATAATATGATTATTTTATACAAGCAATTAAAGGTGGATTTATTTCCATAGAAAATCTTTTAGATATTAAGATAACAAAAAAAATCTATGAATAAAAATGAAATAACCATCCAAAACATGACTGTGCTGACATATTTTGTAACGAAAAAGATTAATCACCCGAGGCTTGACTGATGACCTTTCAAATCAAGGTAGGAAAAATTAATTTATGAAAGAAGAGACAAGATTATAATGTAGTTATATCCTGTATTTTGAATTTTCAGTTGTGATGATTTGTCTCTCGTATTTTTTACTCCCTACAGTGAATTTCTAAGCTATTATCTAAACAATATCTGGTTTTTAATGGAAGTATTTTTATTCCGTTATTTTCTTAAGTTACTCAATAAAAGCAGCGATTTAATAATTGGACATGACATTATGAATCTGTGATAACAAGGGAAAAAATCATTTTTTAGATGATTATTGTTGTAAAAAATTTCTGAACTTATTTTTCGGAATACGTTACATCTGTTTTTTAAACTATAAGGTTTGATTCAAAATGCAAAATGATTAAAACTACCAACCTTTCCTCAACAATTTTATTTATGTATTTTCATTTTATCCCGGAACAGAAAGATAAATGTTCATTAAAAATAACTGATAAAAAATTGCATTTTTTTATATTACCTAAATTTAAATCACATTGTGATGAAGACAATGGTTCGAGGATTTTATGCTATCATTCTGAAAAAGCAAAGCGGTTCCTTAAGAGCAATGAAATTTACTGTAGATAAATGTTATGTACAGGAAAAAACAGTAAAATTCGAAAATAAATCCCATAAGGTCTTCCCACCTTCTGCGGCACTCAGACACAACTATCAGTGTCTAAAAATACAAATACGTAATGATAAAGATTATTCTCAAGCAACGGTTCGGTCGTAGCAACTGAAGTCTTTAACAACTGATACTGACTCAGTTTCAGAGAGTGACTCCTATTTATTACAGTCTGCCTGTGGCTGCCTTCTCACTCTTTCTCAAAATATCCGCTTACGTCATAGATCGTGATGTTCATAGATTTCTCCAGCGATTTCCAGAGGCAGCCATATGATAGCCATGTCACCAAAATGGTTTCCAACTGGCGTTATTGTCAATATTTCGCCAAGTTTCCATGAAATGCCATTACAATACAAAGAACGG
>BMAO01010386.1:0-22621 GCA_019973975.1 Trichonephila clavata
ACAAGTGAAACACAAAAACAAGTTAAAAAAATAACAAAACGCGTGATTAGTTCTTAAAGACAGAGCACACATTGTTTCCTGACTTATGGATTGTCGTGGATAATCTTTTCTTATCTTCAGGTCAGAGAATTTCTGACTTCGTAGAGCGCTTTTATCCAGTGATGATAGAACCTTTCAAAAGCACAAAAGGTCTGACGGACATAAAAGCAGATAGGTCTTGCGTAGACGTTGCTATGGTGCTGGTTAGTCATTGGAACATCTTAAACTAAAAGATAGATATACTGTTGACGTGTTTTTCCTTTGCTTGGGGATTTCTGAAAAGATTTATTTTGCCAATTTTACGTATATATGAAGAGTTAAACATAAGACGACCCAATAGATTTGAGCCTTAAAAATACAGCATCAAAATCAAATATTATTAATCTTATGATAATGTGGGTTATATTCCGTTTCAAGTAATGGGCACTTTTCCTCAAGTGAATTTTTTATTTTTTGAATGATAAGCTTGCTTTTAGTTAATTTCATGATAATAAAAAGGAAACGATACGTGTAACTAATGAATGTGATTACTTTGAATTTATTCTTTTAATTCATTAATACATTCAGAAGTTACTTTATTTGTGCTGACACTTCCAACAATTGTTGTATCTAACACTTTTTGCCAAATAACTTTTAACAGTAAGATCTAACAGGATCTTTAAAGTATATGTGCAATGATTTTTATACAGATGAAACTTTATTTTCAATTAAATATACAAATAACCATTCTTGAATTGTTCAACTACTTATTTAAATGTTTATTGAAATCCTTCGCTATTATTCATTTGAAAAGATAATTAATCTTTTAAAATGCTTATATTTAATTTTTATATAAAATTTATGTACAATTCTGCATTCTTTTTAATGATAAAGAACTTGTCAGTTTAGATAGATAACTTTATAAAAAGAATTATTTGATTTTAAAAATAATATTTACGAAAAAATTCCCTGTCTAACAAAAAATGTATTTACGTATTGCATTAAAAGTATCCTATTTAATTAACTTATTTTTCGAAAAGTAAAAGTATTTTTCAAATGTACAAATTGAAGGATACCTTTACAATAGAAATGGTCTTTCAACTAGCCAGCTTCAACATAATTTATTAATATTCACTTAAATATTTATGAGAAGAAGAGAAATGAAAATTTAACATTTCGGATGTTTACTGAAAACTGAAGAAATTCGATAGGAATACATTGTATAAAATTTTTAAGAAAGCTCTAGCTCTTTGTTATCGTTATTTCCTACCTTCATTGATTTTTCTATAATTTTAGGATTTTGCGTGTTTAAAACGTTATTAAGTATTAACTCTTTTTAATCTTTAGTAGTCCTAACATTTTTTTCAAAATATTTTAGAAGGTTTGTACTAAAAACTAATAAAATCATAATTTAAAATTCAATATAGATGCAATCTCCAAATATTTCAGTGGAATTGAAAGTATATGAGATTGTATGAAACAGATATGAGAAAGACAGAGATTTACGAGATATGAGAAAGATAAAGATTTACGAAAAACAAGCAGAGAATAAGTGCAGACTTACATTATAAGAGTCTGAAAGGCAGATTTAAAGTGCATTGTTTCGTGAACATAAACTACTTGAATTCCAGACATTTCCGAAAAGCTTAGCTTCTGATGTGAAGTAACATATTCCCCAAAATAAACCAAAATCCTCTCGACAGAAATCAAATAACCTAAAGACATTTATAAGAGAGCTTTTGAACAAGAAACGTGTAAAAAATACACTTTCAGACCTTAACTCACTCATAGATGCATAATATAGTAGCTGAGAGAAATATAAATGGGAAAAACGGAAGATAACAAGATATTGACAAATATAACAGAAATATTCTATTCCACAAGATCTTCTAATCTAGAATTAGGACGTTCCTTTTAAAACAATGTGCAGGGCTATTTCTTAAAGATACATATATTCCACAGTATATTTCTGTGTTCCTTTAAAATATAAAATCTGAAAGAGTGTTACCTACCAGAATGGTATTTTATCAGCAAAACTATATATATATGATTTTGTAAATGTCGGCACAAAACGTCCATTTTTGCTCAACGTAAAATATGTAGGTTTTATTCCAGTTCAGATTGTGCATAAAGTTTACATGAAAGGGCAATCACAAGTTTTTGCATTTCTTAGAAGGTACTTGTCTTATATACGTATAAATATTTTTCCAGTCTAACTCCAAGATTTTTTTTTTCGGGGGAGAGGTATTTTTTGAGTGAAATATTTGATTAAAAAAGTATTTTTATTTCCTATCCACTCAAATGAAATGTTAAGAAAGAAAAATTGTTTAATAAAGGATTTCAGTGTTATAATTGTTTCTTTATTTCGCAATATTTTTTTCTGTGTGAATTTTGGTCATTTGCAGCAAATGAAACATAAATAAAATATGCACATACATAAAAAACTCATTTTTCCAAATTAAAAAATGAGAATGTATTTTTTTTTTATCAAAGGTGTTTAAAAACGTGCTATTTTCAATCTTAAGCATAAGCTTTCACATTAATTTAAAAAAATTAATGTATTTATCTTTCGTTAAAATGCTCAAATAATTTTTTTCTTTTAAGCTTTAAAAATAAAAGAAGTGTATTTTTATCCGCTTCAATTGAGAGTTTAATAATAAAAAATCTGTTTTTCCTTTTTTTTAAAACTAACATAGAGATTATGTGTTTAATCATACTAAAACAATAATACATATTAACTAACTTTCTTTCATTAGCTCAGTGGAATTGAGCACAGACTAGGGAAAAGAACCGCGAGACTAAACACTAAGTAAAACGGCCTTTCTAATCAGGATACCTTAAAATGCTTCAAGGAAGCTTTAATTGCCTCACAGGAGAGTCAAAAGAAAACATAATTTCAGAACCCTCGACTTTCAAACTGTGTTCTTTATTTCCCTTTAATTAAATGTCTTGTAGTACTACAATATATATATATATACCCACATTGAGGTGGATAGATAATAATCCGTATAAAAATAACAGTTTATACTGAAATCCTTATTAGAAGGACTGATTAGAATTTTCTGAGAAACCTTTGACTTCGGAATGATAAAAGGATTTCAGTTACGTACAGTTTTTTCAGTACAGAAGGTCATTCATCCTTTATGGAAACGATTTTGTAATTTATTTTCTCATTTTTATTTTGAAATAAAACATTGGCAAGTTCTAAATAATCGTTTGTGAATGTTTTCTTTTGATTGGAATGTAAAATAAAAGATTTATATTAAAAATGGCCCCTAAAATTGATAGATGGCTTGAAGGTTACGTAAATGAGCTATTCGAGGAAAAATATTCGTGTCAACAAATTATAAAGCAGTGTAAAAATCTTGAAAGGAAAAACAACGTCTAGCTGAATGTAAAAATGAAAACATAACCACGAAACCTCATCCAAAATCTGTTCGAACGAAGGCAATTATCAATAAAATGAAGTCTCTGATCCTAAAAGAAAATCTACTGATTCGAGGATTAATTGCATCCAAACTAGTAAAGCCTTCCGGCACTGTAAGTAAAATCATTCATAAAGACTTAAAGTTAAAAAAGGTATTTAAACCTAAAGCTCATACGATTTTGCCCAAACATATTGCTGGAAGAAAAATAAATTGTAGAAAATTATATGAAAAGTAAGTAGCTGCTGAAAATGGAAATTTGTGGTAACAATCGATGAGGTAAGGGTATATATTAAGTGACTTTAGTAAAAAAAAGATCAATTTTCTACTACTATATTGACAGGAATGACCATTCGAAATGACTTTGTCAGTGTTCAGAAAAGTTCTTGAAGGGATTCATGATAGTTGTGGAATTTTGTTACAACGGCAAATTAAAAATCAAAAAAGTCTCAAATAAAGCCAAAACTCTACTAGGCAAATATCTACTAGCATATTTTAGAACTAATTTTTGAAGAAGAAATTTCAGTATTATATGAAAAAAACATTGATAAAATTGAGCTTTATATGGACAAGCGTTAGTCACTTGTTTAAGTCAAATGAAGATTATTTTGCAAAGAAAGAATCAGAAATAGGAGTAAAGTGTATCCCATTTGATGAAATATTTGTTAAAATCACTCTACGCTATTTCAATGAACTTTTGTGCTTTCGGTTTATTAAAAAGAGCCTTAGGAAAACGGCATTCAAGAACACTGAACGAACTTAGGGAGACGGTTCAAGAGGAAGGGAGTAAAATTGTCGTGACAGTACTAAGAAAAAGTTAACTTACGTAGAAAATTCGAGCAAGAGCTATTGTCAAAAATCATATCAGATAGAAGCTATCTCCACAAAAGCTATCAGATAAAAGCAAGCTATTTCAAGAATCTAGCTATCAGATAGAAGCAAGCTATTTCAAGAATCTAACTATCAGATAGAAGCAAATCTCCACAAAAAATACGGCACTTGTAGATAAAAATTAGGCGTCAATATCGTTTCCATAAACTGCAAGCGATGTTCTGCATTAATGTGAAAAAAAAATTCTGCCCTCTTTTAATCTACAATGGAATTATTAACATTAAGAGAAACCTGCATTTCCTACACAAGTTAAACACTTCTATTTCGTCTAGGAGAATATTAAAGATGATTGTGGAATGTGACTTTCGTCGTAGATCACATAAAGAGAGACTGTGGCTAATTTCAGATTAGAAACAGGATATGAGAGCTTAGCCGACACTTTAGCTGAATAGACATACTGAGAAACAAATCATGCCCTATTAGTAAAACAGACACAATAAACGAATATGATCTCGACCCCCTAAGCTACAACATAAAGTATTGTTTACCTGCTGTATTGGAGAATGCCAAAAGACTCCTGTCTTGATCGCAAGATTGTTTTCCTAACTTATGTATTTTCGATTCTATGATATTGTCGCGTAGAAAGGAATAAGGCGATGTTATCCAATACACAATTTATTTTGTCGTAGTGTTTTACACGGGCAGCACCACAACTGAAGACCTATCCAGCTGCAGTACTTTTATAAACCTGGTGGAGGGTTCTAGAATAACCACCAGGGGAAAGATTAACATAAATTCAATTTACATAATTTGCAAATGTCCATAATAATAAATAATGAAAGTCATGATTGAATTTAACAAACAAATATCTGGGAGGCTCGAACCCGAGCCACTTGCATTGTAGAGCAGTGCTCTAACCGTTCGGCCACTCAGAGCGTATCAGTTTGTGACATTTCTCCCTCCTTAGGAGACACAGCGACCCGCTGTAGTTGTTTCGAACGGCTTCTTGTAATAGGTCCAAAGTAAACTTGTTTAGGGTTCCTTTTGTCAAAAACAGTCCGGACTGGTTCCGTAGGTGACTTTTCTTGTTCAATATCTTCTAGCTGAAGGTCAGGGTCTTTATAAGGTTTCATTCGCAGAACATGTACCACGTCTCTTAATTTTCGTTTGGTGCGCATACTATCACAAGGTTCCACTTCATAAGTCACTTCGGATAACCTTTTTCTCACCCTATAGGGTCCAAAGTATCGCTTTAACAATTTCTCAGATAATCCAACTTTGCGGATTGGAGTAAATATCCAAACCAGGTCTCCCTCTTTGTAATTCACTATCCGATGTCTTTCATCATAACGGCATTTGTCTTTGTCTTGTGCTCTTGTTAGATGTATTTTTGCTAGTTGTCTAGCTTCTTCGGCCTTCATTATCAGGTTTTGAACGTAATCATTCGCTGATTCATCGGGAAGAAAGGGCAAAATGGCATCTAGTAGAGTATCCACATCACGTCCATGAACAAGGAAAAATGGACTGAAACCTGTCGTCTCCTGCTTTGCGGTGTTATATGCAAAGGTGACAAATGGAAGTATGTTGTCCCAATTCTTTTGGTCAACATCGACATACATGGCCAGCATGTCAGCGAGTGTTTTATTGAACCTTTCCGTGAGGCCATTTGTCTGAGGGTGATATGCAGTAGTTAGCAAATGATACGTCAAGCATAAATTATTTACTTCTTTAACGAGATTCGACAAAAATGATCGCCCTCTATCGCTGATGATTTCCCTTGGTGATCCATGTTTCAGTATAACGTCTTCAACCAGAAATTTGGCTATTTCCGTGGCTTCACCGCTTGGTAGGGCCTTTGTGATAGTAAATCGAGTGAGATAATCTGTACAGACAATTATCCATCTATTCCCTTGCTTTGTTAGAGGAAATCTTCCAAGTAAATCTATCCCTATTTTAGCAAACGGGATATCCCCTGGCAATATTGGATGAAGCAATCCTGGAGGTCGCTGAGGTTGAGATTTTCGCCTTTGACACTCTCGACAATGAGACACATAGCGTCGGACACTGCGGTATAGGCCAGGCCAGAAATACTTCCGTCTGATTCGGTCGTACGTTTTGGCAAACCCTAAATGACCCGCTGTCGGTGCATCGTGAAGGCTTTTTAATACGTCCCTCTAAGATGTTTCGGTATGAACAATAACCACTGCTTTCCTAAAGGATCGTAGTTTTTTCTGTATAAAATTCCACTAATTTCTTTAAACTTTGAGAAGTCTCTCTTTCTAATCATTTCGTCTCGAATATTTGCTACATCAGGGTCTTTACTTTGCTCACTTTCGAAATTGGATAATGGTATTAAGGAATGGTATATCTTCAGTGGGCTCTTCTTCAATTTTAAGCAGTGGGCTCCTCGATAAGCAATCAGCATCCTGGTGCTTTCTTCCGGTCTTGAAAACTATTTCCACATCGTACTCTTGAAGACGCAAAGCCCACCTTGCTAATCGCCCAGATGGATCTTTTAGATTCGCCAACCAGCATAAAGAGTGTGATCTGTTACCACTGTAAATGGGTGGCCAAAGATATAGGCTCGGAATTTACTTATCGCCCAAATAACTGCTAAACATTCCTTCTCTGTAGTCGAATAATTTTTCTCGGATGTTGAAAGTGATCGGGATGCATAAGCAATAGGCCTTTCAAACCCACTCTGTATTTGTACGAGAATAGCACCAATGCCATATCCACTGGCGTCAGTATGTATTAAGGTTTTAGCTTCTGGTTTAAAGAAGCCAAGCACAGGATATCTCGTCAGCAGTGATTTTAAACGGATGAATGCTGATTGATGTTCTTCTTTCCATACAAATTTAACATCTTGCTTCAATAATTCGTGCAACGGCCTGGCGATGTCGGCAAAATTATGGACAAATCGGCGATAATAAGAGCAGATCCCTAAAAAGCTTCTAACTTGCGTAACGGTTTGGGGGTTGGAAATTCTAGAACTGCTTCGACCTTCCCTGGATCTGGACGAATTCCATCTTTGTCCACTAAGTGACCAAGAATCTTAAGGCTTCTTTGACCAAAACGACACTTTTTATGGTTCAGTGTCAATCCAGCATCTCGTATGCACTGAAGCACCATCCTCAATCTCAAAAGATGTTCTTCGAAAGAGGCAGCGTAGACAACGACATCATCTAGATAACATAGACAGTGCTTCCACTTCATCCCTTTAAGGATACTATCCATCATTCTTTCGAACGTGGCTGGGGCGTTACATAACCCAAATGGCATAACCTTAAATTGGTATAATCCATCCGGAGTAATAAAAGCCGTCTTCTCTCTGTCTCTTTCATCGACTTCAATCTGCCAGTATCCAGACTTAAGGTCTATTGTAGAAAACAAGCTTGCACCCGAAAGGTTATCCAAGGCATCGTCAATCCGGGGTAAAGGGTACACATCCTTTTTGGTAATTTTGTTCAAGCGACGGTAATCCACACAGAAACGCCAGGATCCATTTTTCTTTTTCACCAGAACAACTGGGGATGACCACGGACTCTCCGAATGCTCTATGATGTCAAGCTTCAGCATTTGATCAACCTCTTTTTGAATTATTCTTCTCTCTTCAAAAGACACTCTATATGGCTTTTGCTTAATAGGTTGGCAATCGCCGGTGTTTATCTTGTGTTTTACTTTACTCGAGACTCTTATTTTGTTCTCAAAATCAAAAACATCTGTAAAGTCGTTAAGCAACTTCAAAAGATCTTTCTGTTGCGCCTCACGCAGTTCCGGGTCTACAAGGCATTTGAATTCTTTCACCGACTGTCTAGGGTGCTTCATCTGTTTTACTTCGATTTTGTCAGCATTCTCGTTCAAAGAACTTACCAATCCATCCTCAATATCCGTCATTTCGGCTATACACATGCCAGCTGGTATTATCTGTGGCTGAGAGGAACTGTTAGCAATCCAAATATCTATTTTACCATTCTGGAGTGTGGCTATTGTAGCTGGGACTTTTAGCTGTTTTGTCCATTCAAAATTCTTCATTCCAGTAACTATAACCTTTTCTAAGGTCTGGTGGTCTTTAGCCAAAGCGGAAATCTTTCTTATAGAGTTTCCTGGAATGACAACATCACTGACCGCATATAAACCAGAATTTACTTCATTCATTTTGAGATCATTTGGAGAGACTTCTCCAATCTGAAGTTCACCTGATCCGCAATCAATAATGGCATCAGTTGCTTTGAAAAAGTCCCATCCCAATATGAGATCATGACTGCATTGCTGGAATACCAAAAATTCGAAAGGTTGCACCACTCCATTCAAGTTCACTCGCAACATGCATCGTCCTATAGCTTCTACAACCTTACCACAGGCAGTTCGAAGAATCGGGTTGTGTTCTGAAAACATGGGCGTCCTTAGTTGCGTGCGTAACTGTTCGGAAACTACTGAATAATCAGCTCCTGAATCAACCAAGGCATTAACGATATGCCCATTGACAGTTACGGATACAAAGTTTTTGACTAGTTTAGCAGCCGTGTATACTGGAGGGTTTTCGTTTATTGCGGCCTTACCTCCCACGCAGGTCGCATGCCTTAGTTTTCCTCACTGGACCTAACAGGTGAGCGACGAGATGGAGATCTTGATTGGTGGCGTTGTGGATTGCGTCTAGGGTACGGCGAATTACTTCTGTAACGCTGGTAATTAGATTCAGGATCGCGGCCGTAATCAGAAAGAGAGTCGGAATCCCAGCGTTCTGACTGGTCTAATTGCCTTCTTTGTCTTGCTGCGTTAAAAACACGTCGTCTATCACGGCAATATCTAGTCACGTGACCCGGTCGTCCACAATGAAAGCAAATTGGTACGTTATCTGAAGTACGCCAAAGGTCAGTCTTCCTTCCGGTATCCTGTTGAGTTGGTCTGTTTTCTTGTCGAGGTCTCGGCCTTGGTCTCCAGGAACTTCCGCCAGTCCTTTGAGTTCTGTAAGGGGAAGGCGTAGGTTTTTCTCGAGAGAGTGGAGCCAAATTGCTTCGAACTTCTTCTCGGATAATTGATTCTAAATTGCTTGGCTCGTCGTCTATACATGTTGCGATCCGTGGGAGTACTTTCTCGATTTCTTCTTTAACAATCCTTCGAATTAGATCGCTTAGATCTCCTTCATTGGCCATTGACATGGGTGTAACATTAGGTAGTCTCTCATATCGTAGCGGCACAACTCGTCTTTTTCTCATGGCATCCACTTCACGGCAACACGTAACAAATTTATCTACTGTGCTAACTTCTCTGTTTATCAGTACCTGGTAGAGATTTTCAGCCACCCCTTTCATGAGATGCGATATCTTTTGATCTTCTGGCATATTTTTATCCACTTTCCTGCATAATGACAATACGTCCTGAACGTAAGACTCATGCGTTTCGCCAGGACGCTGAGCCCTTGTCCTTAATAATCCTTCTGCAAAACTTTTTACGTCCTCAGGCTTTCCGAAAGTCTCTTCAAAAAGTCTCTCGAAGTCTGTCCAACTTTTCAATCGATCTTCATTGTTGTCAAACCACAACCTTGCAGTTCCGCTTAGATAGAACACGACATTTGCAAGACGTACTGTTTCATCCCAATTGTTGTAGTTAGCAATCCTCTCGTAATCATTTTTCCATTTTTCAGCATCTTCGGTATTCAAGCCAGAGAATGAACAAGGCTCTCGTGGCAGCTGATAGGTAACATACATAGATGGGATTGATGATGTTGCCTTGTCTTCCGTTTCACCTTCCGGCATTCTTTTTACAGTTCGGACTCGGCAAGGTAGCAACCCGTATTCTGGAGGTAGCCCTTGGAGCCTTCGACTTTCTCTGATATCCGTTGTTGCCGATGGCTATCGTTACCCGGCGCCTCCACCAAAATGTCGCGTAGAAAGGAATAAGGCGATGTTATCCAATACACAATTTATTTTGTCGTAGTGTTTTACACGGGCAGCACCACAACTGAAGACCTATCCAGCTGCAGTACTTTTATAAACCTGGTGGAGGGTTCTAGAATAACCACCAGGGGAAAGATTAACATAAATTCAATTTACATAATTTGCAAATGTCCATAATAATAAATAATGAAAGTCATGATTGAATTTAACAAACAAATATCTGGGAGGCTCGAACCCGAGCCACTTGCATTGTAGAGCAGTGCTCTAACCGTTCGGCCACTCAGAGCGTATCAGTTTGTGACAATATTATTTGTATAATTTATGTGTGTTTTTTATTTTTGGTCTTGCCATGTTTTAACATTAAACTTTTAGGTTTTGGTTTTGATGCAGTATTGTTCATCTTCAGCGAGTGACCTGAAGTAAATAGAATGATTTCCGATTTTGCCATTTGAAAAAACAGTAATAATTTCTATATTTCATGTCAAAAATTTTCTTCACTTTAGCTCAAACCAGAAACAGAAAATACAAAGTTTTCCCAGACATTCCTTTATCCCAAGAAAACAATTTAATGAGCTCTAACAGTTTTTCCACGGGGATTTTAATGAAATATTTAAAATATTTGGAAATAAGTATTGGATAATTGGGTATATATTTTTTAAGTATTGGATAATTGGATACATATTTTTTTATATAAATATGGCTTATTCAGATACAAAACTGACATAATTATCAAATTTGTAATTTGCATACAATATGTTTAAGAAAGTTTTTCCGGTATTATTTGGAGAAATCCGGGATAATTGTTAAACACAGTCACTCGTCTAATTACAAACTAAATTTTAATTGATACTCAGAAGTACGTAAGATTCCTAGACTTCCAAGAGAAGCTTAAAAAAGCTTTTATTTTGGAATTTTCTTTTAAATGTTATGCGTGGATATCGCAGAAAAATAAATTGTCATATTTTATAATGAATACTGAAGAAAACTTTAACTTAATGAAGTCACAACGGTTCAATGGTTTGTGGCGATCATTTATAGCGCAATTTACTTTAAAAAGTTGCAAGCTCAATTATTTTGAGCCCTGAAACCATCCGACTAATAGGAATTTTTACCATCAGTCCTCCAGTTTTTGTTTAATTGTTTTTTGTACTAATATTCTCTCTTTAGAATATAATTAATTGGAATATATTTATTTGAATATTTTAAAAATCATGGAATTTAAAATTTAACACCAATTAATCGTAATCAAAATGATTTGATACAAATATTTTTATGCAATAATTTTTGTTTTAAAAATCTTTTGTGTGTGTTCTATAATTAAAGAACCTTTTATCAATTACTGGAGTTGTTTTTAAGTATTAAGCATGGCTTTGTCTTTTTTGTTTTTTCATATTGATAGATTCAGGAAGTTTAAAAGTAAACACACACATAGATTAGATATTGTTTAAATCTTTAATAAAAAAGAAAGACAGATTTTTAATTAGCTTCTTAAAAAAGTCTTTGGTAAATATTTAATAGAGTTTGCTTATTAAATTTCGTAGTTATTTCTTCAGAAAATGTTTATTTAGAAAAAATAATTCCTTGAGCCAAATATTACACTAATATCTAAGGAAAAATTCATCAATGTGGTCTTATATAAGATTTCTAAGATTACACTAATATCTTAGTTCTTATTCTAAATGTTTCATTCCGGCCTTATTTAAAAAGATTTACTGATGCATAAGCACTCCTTTTCACATAAAAATAGTTTACAGTATAGCTGTTATCTCGTTGTCATTGATATATATAATGTAATGAAATAAGAACTACGGTATTCATAAAAAAATGAAATAAAGTTTATTCACATTTTACTTTGAATAAGATTAAATATAATCCATTTGTCAATCATTGAGCTTAATTTAATGTATTTTTCAAATCCCGGTGAAATTTTTTATAAACAAAACATGTGTGCGGAATTGTATTCCAATAAATTTTTCCAATTGCCGGAATCATCTACACAATATAATTTTTTATCGCATAATCCAAAAATCCACAATTGGTTTAATTTCCACTTTGGTAATCCTACAATGGTCTTAAAATTAATCTTACTGATTTTTTCCCGACCAAAGTTTTATCAATTATTAATTGGAAAATCTGTTGTCTAATAAATGTAGAATTTTTGTTCTCATTGGATCAGCATTACACTTTTTTATTTATCCTATTTAAATAAGTTTCAACAAACAATAATTTAAGTTTTACTGAAGAAATTTCTCGTTGTTGTGAATTAATTTCTAGGAAAACTTTCATTAATTATTTATAGTTTAACCTGTCTCTCGAACAGATACCATGACTTATATATTATTAACGTGAATAAGAAAAATAAATACTGCACTGATTGAAAGAAATATATAAATTTCAATAATTAATTAATACAATTCCTAATCAATTAACTGAAATGTTTATAAAGTTACCATAAAAATCGTTTAATTATTATTTTTCATCTTTTTTCAACTAATAATTTTTACAATTGCATAAGTGGAAACAGGAATCACGATGTATCAAATAATGAAATTTAATAACCCCTTAAAATAATAACTTGTAAAAACTGAAAATGAAATTAACTGAGGAAAAAAAGGAAATTTTTTTTATTCGTGTAGTTACAATAATAATTTAAAAGAATTAAAAAAATTTTCAATTTTTTTTTTCCTTTTATAACACATTCTTATAATAATTCAAGTTTAAAAAATATTACTTGATTTTTTTTCTCTCTTTCCTTCACAAAATATTCTACTTTCAATGTTTAGAAACTTCAGTGTTAGCTAAATATCTTCCATTTTATCATTTTTCAACAATTTTGAAAAAAGGTACCATTTTCCTTTTTTCTAAAAAGTTTGTTTTCTTAAAATCACTTGCTACATTTTAATCATGTATATCTATTGCAACAATGTCGTATTTGAACAATATTTTAAAATTTAAAAAGTGATCTAGCTCTATAAAAGTCTTGAAGTAATTTTGTTCTTACTTCTACCTTTACTGAGACTGTTTTAGAATATAAGTATTTTGTGGTACTGAAATATATATAAAAAAAGAAATATTTAACTATCAGGAGAAAGCAAATATTCTGTTGAGAAGTAAGAGATTTGATGGGGTCACTAAAAAGCGTGATAGACCGTCTGCTGAGTCCGAGGGAAATTAAGTTGGTGACACGCGAAAGAGGTATTTTTCTAAAATACCAAGGGTGAGCAGAGGGTATTCTCCAAAAAGAATTTAATTCTATCCTTTTGTGATGTACCCGTTTTCCTTTTCTTAATTGCTGGGGAAAAGTGGCCTAAATGGGTGGTCAAGATTTCTGACCCCTGTTCCCACGACCATCCCTTAAAATTCGAGAGCGGACATATCCCCTGGCCTGAGTGTATTTCCGTCTCCCACGCATCTCGGACGACACCGTGTCTGGGGAGGAGAGCCCCACATTATGCGTCAGAAAAGATCCTACGCTTTGAGAAGCCGATGGACAAGGGACGAAAGGAGAGTCAAAGAAGGGACCAAGAGGAGAAACCTAGGCTTTAAAAAGCACAGCGCGAGAATTTGGGGGGAGAACCGTTAGAGGCCTCAATGGCGAAGAATTGGAGATACGAACTGAGCTTTCACCCACGAAGGAAGTCGGAACGCGAAAGCCAAAAAGGACTGTGACCCCTATTGCAGATAAAAAGGCGTCGACTTCACGAGATTCTCATGATAATTAGTATGCTTTAGATGAGCTAGACTTTATAGTGAAAAAGAGTTCTAAGCTGTGATCCTAATTGTGAAATAATTGTAAAAGTATTCAAGAGTATATCTCACTTTAATAAACGTGTTTTGATAAGCTGATTCAAGTCTTTATACTTTTAATGGAGGAGAGTTTGGTAAAAGTTAGACAAGTTTTACCCCGCAAGATGTCAGCAGTAGCAGTCTTGGCCAAATTATTGGCTATTTCGTTACCATTCAATCAAATATGAAGAGGACCCATTCAAAGTATATAAAGACAGTCTAGATGAAAGTCGAACCACAAGATCCAGAATATTTAGGCTTGTCATATCCCTAACTTTTGTCCAACGAGAAAGTTACTGTGTAGAAGCACTACAGTCAGTTAAAATCCAAATGTCCCTGAAGACAAGGAAACAAATATTTTACCCCCACACACAGCTACAATCAAGTTGTATCACCTCTTCGATTTTTCTTGATATTTAAAATTTCCACTGTGAACCCAAAGTCCATATTTTTTTTTCCTAACTTTTTCTTACAAATATGATATGAATCAAAATAATGTTAACAATACAACACTTAATTAACGTCAAAACAAATTTAATGTTCCTTTAGAACATCAACTTTTATAAATAAATCTTATTTAAGTTTATAATTGAGTCTTGATCTTTTTAGGGGAAAGCTTAAATATGGTAGAAAAAGTTTTTGTGTTAATATGTATTACAGAAGTTGTAAGATGCATATGTTCTATCATTCGTATTTGAAGGGGTTTTGCGTGTGTGTATGAAGAATACAAACCTAATGTTGTTACAGTATTTGTTCATGAAGATTATACATTACTGAACCTCCCCCTATCTACGTTAATTTATTTTGAACATCAATTGTGAGTTATTAAACTTTCTTTTACGTTGGTTATGTAGGGTAGGAAATAGATATTTTTTTTTGTTTCCACTTATTGAAATTAATTTAAGTTCCGTTTGCTGACAATAAATGGTAGTATGCAATAATGTACCTTAAAACAGAATGATTTCATGAGCTTAAATTTTTGTTTAACTATAAGCTTAAATTTTACGTTCTAAACAGAATTATATTTATAAGATTAAATGTCAACATTTTTCTTTAGAAGTTGATTGAATAAATTTAATTCCTATCATAAAGTTTTCCTTATTTTACGTATTGCCTCATTTTAATAAATTGAAATTTGAACGAAAATGTTTTTTTATTAAGTAGATCCAATGAAAATGATGAAAAAAATTAAAATTGGTGAATGAAAAATGTGTGCAATTTTTAAATTGTGTTTTAAAATATGTTTTATCCCATTTCAGTTGTGATTAATTCCAGTAGTGTGTGTGATGTCCTAATCATGTATTATTAAAATATATAAAATAAATGTTTATCTGAAAAGATCTTGAATATAATTGGAATTATTTATTTTATTATATCTTACATTGGATTTAGTATAAAGAAGACAGTTTTTAGTATAATTAAAAAAATAAATTCCAAAAAGTAAAATGTTTTCTACGCATTTATACACATTGTATTGATTATAATTTACTGCTTGCACAATTAATCCTTTTATGTAGATAATATATCAGAAAATTGATTTGTACTTATTGTCTCTATTGTTCGAGTAGCATTAAGAAATTTCTTAATAGACAGGCAATATAATCACAGAGAAAGAGAGCAACTATTATAGAAAATATTCTAATATAAAAGAAATTTGCAGACAATAAAATGAAAGAAAATTAAATTTGTTCCTTTTTGTGTAAATTAAATATATTTTTCATCATTAAAAACAAAATCAAGATTCAAAAATCCTTTTTCTCTAAATTAGGAAAAATGTAAAAAATATAAGTCTCTCAATGTTTATTATGTTTGTTGAAAAAAAAAGATTTATTTAGAGAAATACTATTTAGATGAAAAAAATACTGTTTATTCGACTATTTTAATATCAGTAAGATTTCAAGAAATTTATCTTTAATCTTTTCATCTACGTTAATATTTTTTTTAAAAAAATGGCAATTTTCACCCTCTGGATTTACAGCTTTGTTTTATATTTGCTTTTCCTTGTTTATTATTTTAACAGGAATATTTTTTATCAACATTTTCAAATAATCCTTTTCCCACTGGATTTACTTTGTTTTTCCAGTATTTCGTGGTACAAAATTGAAAATACTATACATTTATTGAACACAAAAATATCGTCTATGCTATGTATTTGAATTCTTTGTGAGTAAATCTTTACTTTATTATTTTTCTTCTTTTTCTTCTCATTTTGCAGAAAATGAATCCATAGATGTTACTTTAATGCTACATGCACTTACGCATTTTTTATTTTAATATCGGAAGGAAGACAAGAAAAAGCTTTTTTTTACTGCGGAAAAGGTGTATTAGCTTAAAAATAAAGTTGATAACGTTTTGAAATATCCAATTATTTAACATGAAGATCCCAAAATAAGAAGTTTTGTTAAACTTAGAATCGACAGTAACCTTTCTAGCACATGAATCCTTTGTTACTCATAGGATTTATAAAAGATTTGGTTATAGATAAGAAAACAAATGTTATATTTTCTTCTATTATAAGGTACAAAAAAGAATTTTTTAAAAAAAAAAACTGAAAAATGTTTACCAAAAGTTGATACTCTCACAATAACTCTTTTCAATATGTTTCGAATTTGATAAAAAGTACTTCAACAGAAAAAATAATTAACAAACATTTATGAAATGCAACAAAAAAAAGTAGATCCTGTATTACATATGTTTTTATGATTTTTTCATAAAAACAAATTATTATTTGAATAAATTGACAATATTGTTAAATATGAATAGCGTATAAAGCAGGGGTCGGCAACCTTTAAGCTGTGGCATTCCAAATCAATCTACCAATACGATTTAGCATGCCCCACTGCAGGACCTGTATGAAACAGTTCGATTCCCTCGATAATTGCATGCAGAGTAAAAGAATAGAGATCAATAATGTAGATTAGCAGTTGTATTGTACATAAATTTAACATCGTTTAAAGATATTTCCTAATATAAAAATGAACAGCATAAAATATAACTCTTTTTTCAACAAAAATTTTAAAAAATTTAATTTTGCATATATTATACATTTTTAAACATATTTCTTAAAATAAGAAATAGACTTCCTAAAATATAAGTATTTAGCTTCATTAAAGTTAAATAAAAAAGATAAATAAAAATTTTAAGGTGAACCTAGAGAGTGCTTGTCCCACTCTATTTTCATATCTTAAAATTAGAGGCATAATTTATGACTTTCAATTTGACATACGATTCTGACCATTCAGTTATTAAACAATTTCTTTGCAGATTCAAAATATTTTTCGTATGAGGAAAGAATTTTTACTTAGAAATGTAGAAACAAAAGCAGAGTATTATGCAATTTTCTGTCTTCAAACAATTAAATCTCTTCTGAAAGGGCATTCAATAATTTACAAAATAGCTGTAGGTTTATCTTTAGAGTTATCTCATATTTTTTATAATTCTGTAAATGTCCATAATTCTGAGGATATTTGTCAAATAAGGTTCATTACAAATTCACCAATTTCCATCCACTCAAAAATTAACCTACTTGTAGAGTAGTGTAGAGTGCTAGTAAGAATTTCTCGACGTGCCACTTATGGCACGCGTGCCATAGGTTGATGACCCCCATAATGATAAAAAGTTAATTTACCTTCATTACTGAAAGTATTAAATCCTTCACATCCTAAATCCTAATGCACATTTTCCTTAATACTTAGAAACCTTATTTTAGGCATCTATAATATGTTTAAGCAAAGCTAATCTATATGAAAATAATCTCATATATTCAAGGTAATATATAAATAAAATACCACCTAAAAATTAAACAATAAAAACACAATTATTTTATTTTTATTTCCGTTATTGAATGCACTGTGTGAGAGATTAATATTTACTTAAACTACCAAACCAACAATTCTTTTAACAAACTACACTTTTCAAAATGTAGAATAATTATTTTGACTCCTTCATACACGCATTTCGTAAAACTGTCGTTTAAATTCTCTTTTCGTAGAGAAATGCCTATGACGCCATTCCAGTCTGTATTTAATTCGTTTGACTCAGAATCTCAATCTCAAGTGTCCCTCACATTTCCGCTCTCTTCCGATACTCTTTCTGTGACTGCTTGCTAAAACATCAAGAGTTCCTTAAATGAAAGACTGTTTAACCTTAGTGGGAAGTTTCTTCAAGGATCATCTTTATCTGGGGGCAGTGAAGCAAAGTACAAAGCTGTAGAAACAGTAATCATTATTTTCGGAGATAACGGATAAAACTCCGAATTATTTGTTAAATGATTGATTATGAAGTATCACATGTTATCACTAATTCTACAGTTCATTTAGTCGGACATAATAGTATATTCTCGAGTCTTGCAAAAATAAAATTGTTGATATCTGAACGCGAAAGATATGATTTCAGATAGATAGTATAAATTGCTATTCGAGATGTATATAAGTGGGGAAATATAATACTAATACAAATTATTTTTAAATTAAGTACGCAGGTTTGTTAATTGTATATATTAAGGTATCCTGCTACTTAGACGACAATTTTTTTAAAAAAAATGGAGCTATGGGGATTTTTTGTTGTTTTTAGATACATTTAGTACATTTTATGCTAAAAAATGTATACATAAACTGTATGTATGAAATAATGTATTTATAAAATAATATATGAAATAATGTATATTAATGTATATATAAAAATGTATGTATGAAAAATGTGCTAAAATTAAGAAGAGAAAAAGAAATTATTATTACTAAATGGCGAAAATATAGATATCAAATTTACAAAAAACAACATAAATGGGGTCCATTTTGTACCAAAAATTTATGAACAAATTTTAAATTTTTCAATTCTTGTGTGCTGCTATGTTATTTATTTTTGAAATGACCTTCAGGTAAGAGATATTTTAATTTTCACAAAAACTAGAGCACTTTATCTTAGTTATTATATGAAATTGCTTAAAAAATGATTATAATAACATAATGGCTGTAAATTTTGTAATAAAACAGTGATTGAGAAATCTAAAGGTTAAAACACTTCTGCTATTATACAAAGCATACACAAAAAAATTCAGTTAATTACTTTTGAAACTTTTTTAACCGTTGCTGTAGCCGTTGGAGCATTTTAAAAACCAGCGGACAAACCAGCTCAGGTGTTGTCCGCGTCACTTGACAATGGTTCAAAATAACGTGGTCCGTCGTCAAAAGCCCTCGTGTAGCTGAACAGTCCGACGTAAATATTCACTCACTCACTCATAACTGTTTTCTTTGCGAATTACTCTAACTAAACGTGGTTTGCGACCCATGTCTATGTTGATTTGTCGTCTCCATGCTGTCTACCATCACACCTCTAAATTTGTCGGTCAAATTCGAAAACACTCTGGATATCCGGAGTTATATTATATATAAGTATTCTTAATAATACTTAAAATTATATTTTGAAAAACATTAAATGATCTTTTTTTAGAACAACAGGATATCTACACTTGCTACAAGATGATATTGTTGTTATTGTTGTTACTAATAACAATGACATTTTAATGTCTGATCGTGATCCTGTCGTTATCCGTAGCTTTGAGCACCATACAGTACGTTTTGGCTCGGTTTCCCAATTTTGAGGGAAAACACTCCAGGAATGGGCTCAAGGGCCTCCTACCTGTCTGCCCCTTCCACCAACCTCACGAGAGAATTTGTGGCTCGACGGCTATTTAAAGTACCCCCCTCTGCCGCAAAGGCATAGCATTTACAAACATCTATGCCTTCTCCAGGATTTGAACCCAGGCCCTACGACACAACAGTCACGTCGCTAATCACTATACCAGATGGGTGAAACAAGATGATATGAAATACATAATAAAGAAAATTAAATTCATTTCAACTATATCGTCAAAATTTTTAAGTATTTCTCAACTCCTGGATTTCCATGCCATTGAAAATTCTATGAATCTCGATTCTTAATACTAATCTTTAAAGTTAATCTATAATTTTTTTATAGAACTAATATGTATCAAATGTCATAAGAAAAGCGCAATACAAAAAAACTTCACTAATTCTAATTATAGGTGGGAAAAATCATGAAGAACACACGTTCTAGATGTTCACATTAATTAAAATTCTAAAAATGTCTCTATATATTTTACTACAAATCTATAGTAATTTTAAAATTTTAATTTAAGAAAGAGTATCTAACAAATTGTTTTCCTTTCAAAACCATTATTTCTCAATTAAAATTGTAATGCAAATTAGAAAACAAAATCAAAAGATTTTCGCATAAAATATTTTAACACTAAATGCTAAAATTATGTATATAACTCAATTTCTAAAATGGTGCATAATTTAAAATTATTACAATCAAATTTTTTTATAAACGATGTCAAGATATTTCAAAATGGCATATTCTAGCAGCTGTTTTGATACATATTATTAATATCGTAGTTCACACAGAAATTATATCTCTACATGATTTTTAATTTCTATGTTAATACAAATAAAGTGAATGCTCAATATGAGTTATAAAACAATAAATAATAACATGATGAAAACAGTTTCACCTTTGTTTCGCTTAATAAACTGGCGCAGCTTTTAAACGTGAAAATTGTTTCTCCCATACCTTTGAGTTAAATTTAAAATGCTAGTCTAATGTACTAGCCTTCGAAAAGTATTTATGTTCTCAAATTGCAAATAAGCTATTGCGTTATTTAAAAATAAGTAGGTTTTAAAATTGACAATTACGATTATTTTTATTTATGAAAACTGCAAGCCTTCATTGCAAGTTATTGCAATTTTAATGTCCCAGTAAAGGAAAAATATATAATTTCATGCCATAAATATGCTGTACTTTATATAAAAATTACGGTTAAGATATTGATATTTCTTGGACTTGATGCTTCATATATAAATTTCAAAATGTATTTTTTCGTTGAGCAAAATAAACTTGTTTAATCATGAACCCATGACCTAAATATTGTTTTTGTCGGAGGAAGAGTTTTAAATTTAGTTTGGTTAAGAGTTATAAACGAACATTCAAGTAATTATCTTGAAGCCTTATGTATTTATTTATTTTAACGATGAGAAAAAAATTGTCCTTTTTGAATTTATTAAAATAAAAAATGAATATAAGACAGAGTGAAAGGAATACTATTGAGGGATTCTTCAGAACAAAAAGCTGCTTCCTCATTTAGATAGAATTTATATTAAATCTACATTTTCCTCTAAATGCTCAAATAGAAATTAAAAACTCGTAAGCATTTTTAAACATTTAAAAACAGTTCATGTATTTTTCTTCAATCCATTTCGCTGAATAAAAGAAAAAATATTATTCATTTTTTCTTTCCTTTCCATGTATTTTCTTGTTTTGAAAATAACTATCAAGCATGATTTTAGTTTTAACTTTGCATTATTGTATTTGACAATACAAAATTTCAGCATTTCACATTTTATTAAATAACAAAGCATGCATAGAGAATTTTGAAAACTAATGAGGGGGGGGGGAGAAAGAAAAAAGATTGTGTGTAGAAAAAGTGCTTAAACAATATTTTTAACAGTAATTTATCGAGACAGTTTGCATACTTTTTTTTTGGCCGAGTCAAATATATCCATTTCAAAGCAAACTATAATAAAATGTTTTTATTCCGAAAACGAATCAATTTTTAAGGAATAAAATTTAAAAACGCACACATAACCATCTATTAAGCATATATATTCGTCTATATATTGCAGATGATTCTAACAAACGATTGAATAAATTGTATGGTATCCAGTGAATTCGAATACTTTGTGTTCAAATGGTGAATTTTAAGTGAAAAAAGAAATCACAAATAATCTGTAATAGTCAGTTCTTGATATAAATAAAAGAAATATTTTAACAAGGAATATTTAACTGAAATATTTTACTTGATTTATTGATAAATTCAATACATATTCTAGTTAGATTTTAAAAACGGGAAATTTTTATTTTAAGAACTTTGGTTAGAGATCGAAGTATAGCAGAAAGGCGTCAATGCATAATTTCATTAAATCTCAGTGAAAACTTTTGCAATGGATTTTCGAAGCCATTTATAAATAAAAATTAAATATGTATTCAGGAACTAAAATATTATATCGCATTATCTACATAATACTTGTAATTTTAAACATAAATCCTTTTGAGTTTAAAATATAGTGTCGACTTTATTCTGATAAACTTAATATTTTTAAGTACTTTTTCTTATTTTCTCAGTAAATCATTTCAATAAGAAATAGTTATGTTTTTTTTTTCTAATAAATTCATTGATTAATTGTAACCCGTCAGATAATTTATTTTAAATATTGGAAATTCATGAAAAATTATTATTAATTCTGATTCTAAAATATTACTTATTTTTTTCTTTCTTTACGTTCCCTTTTGTTAAGATTTAAATTTACTGAGTTCTATACGAAGTTTCAAATTGCTTGCAATTTTTACAGGATTACTCGTTCTACTTTTATAGAAAGTGCATATTTATTCTTTTTACCCAATTTTCTTTCGTGTAATTTATTTGGAGTGGTATCAATTTACAATGGCTCTTCCTGGGGAAACGTTACTTTGTAAATAGGTTGGAAAGCTTAGTATCTTTTTCACTCGGCTCTTCTGTTTTTGTTTTTAAATAGATTTATTTGTAAAGTAAAAGTGAAGATAGCCTCCAGGAAACAACTGAGCAAT